>JAJJMA010023616.1:0-11026 GCA_023529015.1 Papaver nudicaule
TGTGAACACAAGATAGAAAAATATTTACAGAGAAATGAGGGAAGAAAACATTTATTGGACATCTAAATCGACATATATATATAACAGAGGGTATGGGAGGATGACAAAGAAAGGGATAAATCTATGAAAGAGGAGGCATTGACCGAAATTGGATGAACAATGGCATTTCAAGCACTATGCCCGCAATAAAATTGTATTAATTAAAGAAATCGTGATGAAATCTAAAAACGAGGTTTACAATCCTAGAGTATTAATCCCTTACCTTGGCTTCAGTATTGGACCGAAATGGAAATTGTAACAAGATATAACACTGATATTAAATAGAAACCAAACCTTTCAGATTAAATTAAAATAGTCTATTTGTTTAAGATTTTTGACACCGTTATCTACGACAAGCCGTTTGTCGAAGCGTCGAGTCAGCCCGTCGAAAACGTGATTTCTGCCTGCGTAATCGGATATAAACAAAAACGATAATAACGTTGGAACCAAAATAACAATACTTGGTCATCAAGTGGTTTTTGTGGACTTCAATCTATCAATACCTTCCTTCTAATAAATTTGAAGACTGAAATTTCAGAGTAGAAAATTGAGTGAATGCAGTGACAATATTCTAACTCACCAAATGTGCTTATTCCAAAACGAGTCTTTATAATTTGGATCCGAGCATGGTTTACACGGCAAAAGGTCTTCTTAAATTTGGGATATGAAAGAAAAAAACATAGTTCAAAAAATAGACGTACAATATTGAATAGTCCCGTGCCGTCTGCGGCACGGGCAAATCCCTTGTTATTATATATACTATGAAGTAATTTCAAAAAGATATGTCACCAGAATGAAGAATGGGAAAGTTGTATGTCACTGGGGTACTAATAGCCGGCTGTGATTCAATCTGCCAATTGAATGTTGGAAATCCTGGAAGTGGTTGAAGATTATCATAAAAATTAAACCAATGCTGCTGAGATTCCATGTCTTGAGGGTGACCTTTTCTAGTTCTAAAGATAGGTGCTTCCATGGAAGGGCTGAGGTCTCTCAAGGGTGTTGGAGTAGTGGCAGAGAAAAGTTCAGACATGTGTCTAACTTTTTGAACTTTCGGTGTAGGTGGTTGTGCCCCAAAGCTCGGATTAGACTCTGGAAGATCCTCCACCGTGTGATGACGCTTCCTTGAATAAGTAGCAAACGGTTGTGATCCATGTCGATGATAGACCTTAACTTGAGGTAACCCTTTCTCCAAAGAAATATCCAGTCTGACAAAACCTTGATGTTGTTGGATATATTCTGCAACTTCTGAAGCAAAGAGCAAACTCAAGTAATTTGAAAGAGGAAATTCCCCTTGGTGAATAATGTCCAGGTGGTCTTGTGCATCAGAATCACTATGAGTTATGGAACACTTAGATTTCCCTTTGTTGGTAACAACTGGAAATCCGTGAAGCAGGCAATCCAATGATTTAGGCTCAGGAGCAGTAGTAGTAGTCGGTATCTGAGAACGGGTCGGTTCTGGAACCCGGATCGGGTCTGACCGGATGGTCACCGGCACCTGTTTTGGTCTTTGAGTGTGTGGCACATGTGAAATTGGAACCGAATCTGAGACTTTAGATTCTTCAAAAAGATGCACACGTGCCATGTTATGCACAACCTTATCCGTAACATCAGATGAATCTTGTTTGGCTGCTCGAGAAGATCTTTGTTTTGTCGGAACACTGTCAGGTAGAGAAGCTGAAAGAAGGTCACCCTGTAGTAGACGAGAGTGCCCCTTAACTTTTGTGTCCACTGATTCCGGTTGAATTCCAGTAACAACAGCAGAATGAAACATCACAGGGGTAATATTAGCTAGGCAATTGAGGGTGATGAACTGGTGGAGGTCTAACCCTATGAAAATCTTGAACCCTGACTACCCTGTATGCATTGGATTGGGGTGGTTGTTGGAATCCATGCATGTGTTGAATCAGTTTCCCTTTCATGTGAATATCTATCTTATCCCAAGCAAAATCTGGGTTATCATGTTGGAATTGGGCAAAATGAGGTTTTTCAGTTCTAGAGCAGTGTCTAGCTGTATGACCAAGAATACCACAGATGGTACAATACTGCCTAAGATTTTCATACACATATTTAACCCATAACTTGACTCCCTTGTAGTTAAAGTAGTGTCCTGGTGAAAAAGGGAAATTCATATTCATGGTAAGAAGAGCTCTAGCAATGGGTTGAGAGAGGTCTAGATAGGAAAGTTTTCCAGCTTTTCCTGAGCTCTAAAGACAAATCCTGAATACTAGTTGAACCAGGAGGAAGGTTATGCAATTGTACAAAGAAGGTAGCCTGTTGAAAGCAATCAGCAGGGTTAGAACGAAACTTGCACCAATCCTCCACAACCACATTATACTCACCAAGAGTCCAGGAATCAGATAGCAATATAGTCTGCTTATCTTGCATATTGTTGAATGTGACCTTGAGCACTCCTCTAGTACCACAATCTTGAACTGAGTGGACTTGAATGGGTAGCCAGAACGTTTTAATGCGGTTCCTGATTGCTACATACGCTGTGGCATTCCCCAAGACTTTAACAGCAATAATAGGAACTTGATTTGGAGCATGAGGAAGAGCTGAAGTGGACATGAAAATTGCAAGGCAGGGATACGAAAGTAAACCAGAATATACTAACAGACTCCAAAAAAGAAGATTGAAAGGGATAAAATCTTGAGAAAGGTACGGGAAAGTAATAGTTGGTCGAGTTTTTAAAAGCTCAAAATAACGATAAAATATAAACCAACCAACCTTGAAGACATCGAAGGGAAAAGTTAAGAGCAAATGATTAAAGTGACCTCGAAGGGAATGAAAGGAAAGCGTAACCGTTTTGGTAAAAACTACGACAGAGATTTGCACCATATTAAGACAAAACAGAAAGAAACGAAAAACCAGAAAAAACAGTTCCAGTAAGTTTAACCAGAGAAACACAGGGCAAAGGTACCAGACCCGATCTCCCAGGCTACAAGGTGGTGGTTGTTTAGCGCAGAGAAATCCCTCCAAGTGTACAAAAAGGTACATGCAGAAGCTAGCTTTGAACAACAAATCCATCGAATGTAGAAATCAGTGGCAGATGAGTTGTAAGCGTGCTAAGACCTGATAGAGTATACCCTAATTAAGTAGAGCAGCAGAGCTAGGTTGTAGGGAATAATCATGCAAGCACAGCAAGGATAAGATTTTCGAAGGTGGGAAGTGGATCTGATAAGGATAGAGTGAAGAACGAAGAAGAAATTGAGATTTGGATTTGGATCGTTAGGGTTTGAGTTGGCTCAGTAATCGCCCGATCCTCACTCCACCCCCGTTGTATCACAGAAACCATTACAATCCATGTTCTAACCCTTCTACATCTATTAGACAGGAACCGGTTTTTTCACCGGGTTGGCAGGTGTCTGTTGATGAAGTTGATGTTGCTGAAGTTCTTGCAAATGAGTTACGAGTGCCTACGTCTAGGCACTCGTCTGCATAATGGGTCCTATCATTTCTCATCTTCTATTCTGGCAGCAGGAATGGAGGATGATGTTTTGGGGTTCTGCTGCTGGGATTACAACTTGTTGGGGTTCTTCTATTTTGGTTTTTTGCACTATATTAGATAGTACAAGTGGTAATTTTCTTTGGCATGGTTTAGTTAGTTTTCTCTGCATCATTGGCGGTGTCCTATTTCAACTGGTGAAGTGTGAAGGTCTAACATGGACTAGTTTCAATCCTATGAAGATATGGCAGGATGAGGAAGATGTTTGGTTTCATTATGATGGGGTAACTCCTTTGTGTGCATGGCAACACCTCAGTGTTCTGGTTTTGTGGTCACCCTGCTCTCGTCTTCATGGATTCGATCTAGTTTATTAATCATGACCTTACTTTCGGCACCAATGGTAACTCGGATCATTACAACCTCTTTGGATGTTGATTTGATGTTGTTTAGTTTGTTTTATGGGAAACATCATTTCAATGCTTGTAAACAATCATGTAATGGCTCGTAGTTAATATATCTGCAGTCCTTTCCTTCAAAAAAAAAATAATAATAATTTCAAAAACAGAACAACTGATTCAGTGGTTAAGGGGTTGGTTAAGGGCTTAAGGCGATGAAGGGCGAGAGTTCGAATCCCTTTAATAGCATTTTTGAGTTACTACTGTTGGGGTTAGAGTAGAGTTTGCTTGGTGGGAAATCCTGGGCCCTCTCTTGGTCCTGGGCCCTATGCGACGCCCAGAGTGAACCTGTCTAGGACCGACCCTGTGCATAGGAAATGGCATTAGGAGCTTCCATTTCTCTACAAAAATATGTTTTTGTTTAAGTGCTTCAGGCACATTCTCCTTTTGGTCACTTGCAGGCATTCAAACTTGTTTAGGAAATTTCTTTAATTGGAAATATCCTAATTTTAAAGTTTGAAGCTTAACTATTTGTGTGTACGAAAGAAGAAAGGCATTTGGTGCCTTGTTGGTGGTCATGAATGTGAATGCGTCAACACAGGCAGCCTAGTTTGTACTTACCCGTTCGTTGATGTGCAAATCAATAATAACACGTCCTTAATCTCGATTCAAAATATCTAATTAATCAACTCATCTTGCACCACGTAATCCCTTTGGACCTTTGGTTGCCTTTCTTCTCCATTTCCTAAATTCCCATGCTTTTTCTCCACTTACTGTAATTAAACTCGGGATAATCTAATTAATCAAGGCTTAATCACTCCTCATTTTTTTATATTTCTTTCTTCGTTGTCGCTTTTATACTCTCAATGTATTGTATTGTAGACCATTTCTCCTTTTGAGGGATATTTCGTAATCAAATAAACTCAAAAGAAATTTGTAAGTGAAAGAGACGTAAACATTATCCATAGAATACGTCGGCAGCCATTTTAGTCGATAATTAAGTAAAATTGAAGTAGACCTATATATATATATATATATATATATTTTTTGACTCGGCGTCTGAATCTGATTCAACTCGAGTCAGATGTTAGACTGTTTGTTTTTATTTTGAATTAGCCACTGAGTCAGATCTAACTTCTGATTCAAACCCATTTGAATCAGTTATTAAAACGTCACTGATTTAGAAAAAGACAAATGTATCCAAATAAATTGAATCAGATCTGACTCAAAAAACAAATAAAATCAGTTGAATAAGATCTGACTCAAAAACAAACAAATTAAGTCAGATCCAGTCGCTTCAATTGAGTCGGTCAGAGATTTATTTTTTTATTCATGGTTAATTACATTCCTGTTATTCTGATTAGATTTACCCATTTCTTTGTTCAAAATTTGGAAGAACCAATTTGGCATTACATACTCCTAAAAGAGGGGAATCTGTTCTTTCTTTTTGTAACCTTAAACCTTACTTCAACACTTGATTAACAAAACGTAGGACAAACACCAGCAATTAATCCTGATTTTCCAAGCTGGTTTTATGTGGTGGGTTACCTGTACCACGAACAAACTACTAGGATAAAAACAAAACCAAATTTTAAGTCCATTTTACATTAGTGCCATCCATACAATTCAGAGCAAACCGACCTGCCCTTATAAGGCTGTTATCTACGGAGAGAAAGGAGGGAATGATGTGACTGAAAACCGTCGTCTATTCCCTCCTCTCTCTCCTCTTTCCTCAGACACGCTGAGAATCCGCAGTTGGTCTCCCGGAACTGGGAGGCAAGCGATACATTTTGTATCGCTCAGAAAGCGATGGAATCTCCCTCGCTTTCACTTTAGCGAGATACTTTATCTCGCTTTCCCGAAAGCGAGATATTTTCCATCGCTTTCAGTTTGACCTTTTTTAATTTACACCCTGGTTACACCGGCTAGCGTTGTCATACGTTTGTTGTTACACTCTTGTTACACTCCGCTTACACTCGCGATTCCGGCCTTTTGAATAACATTTACCCCCTCAAATTTTTCCCGTATACAACCCTGATTAACCTTGAGACGCACTCACAATTTTTTGTGGATTTTTTAAATATCACCATGTTGAATGACCTAGGGAGCACCTTATTTGCTTATTCGATTACACACAACTGATTAAAGCGAGCATGAAATGGGTGAAGAGACAATACATCTTTTACTTGTGGGGGTTGAAGTGATTACACCCTGTCAATACAAAAAGCTAATGTGTTTCCAGTCAATCACGTTTCTATGGTCACAAGTTGACAAGTAAGATTATCTCATCCTCAACAATATTTTCTATAGTCACAAATAGTTTGCACTCACTATATAATGTCACCCCACTTCTCGTTTCAAAATAACTCATTGTTATCTAAACATAAATATGATAAATATTGGGAGACGTAACTTCCACTCCAATGAAGATAACAATATCATCAAAGCTTATTATGCAATCAAGTTAGAAGGAGGAAATCTTAACAACCAAGATTTTTGGGCTGCGGTTGTACCTAAGTTTGAAGAATTAAACGGTGGAAATCCTAATGGTCGTCAGATAAGAGCGTTGATGAATAGACGACATATCATCAAGGGAGACATGAGAACTTTTCATAGTTATGTTATAAGATGCAGGCAAGAACATCCTAATTATGATGAGGCTAATGTGGTAAGTTTTCTACAATATGGTGATTTCATCCAACTAAAGTACGAGTCTAAATAACTCTCTACTTATGAAATGTTTCTTCTGTTTACATGGTTTGTAGATGCTTTGGTCAAAGAACATTTGAACGATAACCTATCCCCGAGATACATTCCCTAAAATATACAAATACACAATTAAAAGGTCACGACATGTTGTAACACATTCAACATATGCCCCGAACCAACTTACACACATTCAACATATGCCACAAAAATACATACACACAAATTCAAAACAATTCGTGCCAAAGACACCAAATTTGCCGACTTCCGACCCTTTTGAGAAGCCATTTGTATCACCTAAAACCAATTTTCACATACCTGGCGACACAAATTCTATCGCCTAAACAAAAAGTACGTTAATAAAATCCAAAAAACAACCAAACTCATATGTAATATCCTTCACAGTAAAATTGAAATTCAATGAAACTCAATATCTTTTCAAATTGTTCAACCTATATCATCACATAACTCATAAATTAAACCCCAAACAATTATATTACAAATTATAGATCAAAATCATGATGAATTCCAAAATTTTCAATAAATTTAAAAGAACATACCTCTTCCATATGTTTGGATGAAATCAAATTTGAAAACCTCCCTAGTAATCAGCCAACGATTTCCGACATACCCGTAGTATCAATTTCAGCAAACTCCTTCGTATTATCAAGCTTCGACGTTGTAGAACAGGGGAAGAAGTAGAAAGAAGAAGACATGAGAAGATAGAAGAAGAAGGAGGAGAAAACGAGGGTTTTTGTGTTTTCTGGAAAGCGAGGAAATCTATATCGCGTTGACTGTTTTGACTGGTCAAGCGATATAGTTTGTATCGCTCCAGCCGAGCGAGATATTTTATCTCACTGAGGCTAAGTCTAATGGGAGTGCTACTTCCCTTAAAAAGTAGCATGACACATCAGCAAAGTAGCAAAACCAAGTCTAATGGGAAGGCTAGACACATCAGCTAAATTCAACTTCGGCGCTGAATAATATAATGGTGGGGCGTTACATGATAAAGCGCCAGATAATCTCAGCCATCAGATCTGGAACATATGTTATTAGCCATCAGATCTAGTGAGAATATTCGTTTGGGCGCTATATCATTGAGCGCGAGTTCACTTTTTGGGCGCTACATCATTGAGCGCCTAAGTAGAATTCAACTTCCACTTCCCTTATTTAAGGGAAGTGGAAGTTGAAGTTGGGGTTTAGGCCACGCTTTTAAGGGAAGTTGAATCCCCATTAGACTTAGCCTGAGCGAGATAGCTTTCCTCGCTTCAGTGGTACCTCGATAGCCAACAGACGGGTGGGAGGGGCACTGGAGAAACACTATTGACTTTAATTTCACCCTTCCATATATAACAGCCCAAAGAGTACCCCTGCGAGTTTGGGTAGGTAGGTCCTACCTACCACCACCATTTTACATTTGTAAACAGTCGTCTGGCGGGCCACATGATTTTTTCCCGGTTGGTTAATGACTTAATGTACTAGAATTATTACCACACAGGATTTATTCAAATACTATATGCAGTCAAATTATTCCCATTTTCAAAGTCCAAAACCGTACAGAGCCCGTCTGACTGAAGTGAAGAGACGACAACTTTGGCCGGGTATTGGTTTTCACGCGTCCCACTAGTCTTCTGTTTTCTCACCACCCAACCACGACCAAAACCCAAATCCCTCCTTTAAACCCAGAAAATTTCTTTTTTCTGCTTCAGAACCAAATTTCTAGAAAAATGCTAAAAGCTTCATCATCTTTCCCTTCCCCTTGTTTCCGTCCTTCAACAATCACTGATGACAACGATAACGATACTCACCCACCATCATCAACGGCGGCGCCACCGCAACCGATTTCAGGTAAGCCTAATGTTACTAGTTGTGTATATCAAACACAAGAGTTAGGCCTGGTTTCGTTCACTTGGTATACAAATGTCATCGGAAGATCTCTCCAGATCGATTTCCGGTTACCAAACAGTAACAACGAACAACAATCTACTGGTACTCCCTGTTGTTTTAATCTCCATATCCAACCCATTCTTTTCTGGCGGCGCAAAAATGGTTCCAAAACTTTCACTCTCAGCAACAACAACATCAAAGATTCATCACTCCAAATCAATTGGAACTTTTCTAAAGCTAAGTTCGGTTCTGATCACCCTGAACCCAAGTCCGGGTTTTCCGTTTCTCTTGTTCTTGACGGTGTCATGATTCTCCTTGTTGGTGATTCTTACAACAAGACCAAAACTGAGAAAACTAACAACAGACTGCACCAAGTACTGGTTTTGAGAAGGGAGCATGTTTTTGCGAGTAGATTCTACTCCACGAAAGTAAAATTAGGTGGTAAGACCAGAGATGTTTCGATTGATTGTAAAATTGGTGATAAAGATGATAGAGAAGCAAGACTCTGTTTTAGTATCGATGGTGTAGAGGTGATTGGAATCAAGAGATTGAAATGGAAATTCAGAGGGAATCAGAAGGTTGTGATTGATGGGAAGTACCCAGTAAATGTGTCTTGGGATGTTTACAATTGGCTGTTCAAATCATCATCATCATCATCATCGTCTTCATCATCACCACCTGGTCATGGTGTTAATGGTACTAATGCTGCTGTTTTTATGTTTCGATTTGAGAATCCGTTTGAATTTGAAAATGAAGATGAAGAAATGATTGAGGATGAGAAAGTTAAGATGGTTGGTTGTGGATTTGGTGTTAGTAAGATTGGGTTTAAGAAGAGATCTGGAAGCTCGTCAATGTCTTCATCAATGTCACCTTCTGTTTCTTCTTCGAGTTGTAGTACTACTTCTTCGGTAATGGAATGGGCAAATATGGAAGAAACTGAATTGGATAATACTAATAGAAATGGTTCTCCTGGGTTTTCTTTGTTGATTTATGCTTGGAAGAATCAAACATTAACCCATTGATTTGTTCTTTGATCAATCAATTGAATTCATAGATGGATGTTGAGTTGAATCGTTAAAGATTAATTAGATGAAACCCAATGTTCTGATTCTTTGGTAAATAAAATAAAAATTGGTTTTTTTTTTTTTTTTTGTAAAAAGAATCTTAGATTTGTTTTGTTTTTTTGTAAAAAATAAATTTTAAAAATTATAAATTTTTACACAGAAACATGGTAAATGTGAAATTGTTGTGTAAATTCAAACAGTGAAATATTAATGGGTGTTGCTGGATTTGTTTGAACAAGTTTTAATGGCTTCTGGGAGATAAACAGACCAGGTGGATGATGACGACGACAGTGACTGACAGGAAGGAGTACTGCGGGCACATCTGGGAGACTTTTTGAAAGTCGAGTGTTTGACTGACTGGGACAGAGTCCAGATTTCCGTGTTTGTTTGTTTGTGGTGGCCCTGCTTCCTACTTCTCCAAACTTGACTTCCATTTGGTGAGACATTTTCGCTCCAAGAGTTTATTGTGACATACATCGGTGTTCATTATATTGTCGCTAATGATATTCATCCCGGGGATGAAATCCCGGGGGAATCCCGTGTGAGACAGAACTCAGCGGGTGGACCCGCTGATTTTTTTTGTGGGATCCGCTGGCCGAAATCTAAACGTACGCCAGCCGTTGGATGCGTCCACGGGATTTTTCGGCGTACGTATAGAATTACTGTTATATTGTTTGTCCGTGATTTGATGGTATGGCAGGAATTGTAAGTAATATGGGTTGCTTATGATCAAGAGAGAATAATGTGACTGGGGTAAGATTGTCAATCCGATCCGAGTCTCAGAGGTAACAGTCCGATTTATCTCATTTCTCTTGATTTCTCTCTCTCTCTTAAGAGTGTAGTCTGATTCTCTCTCTTCCAAAAAGCCTCCCTAATGATCTTTTTACAGTCCTATTTATAGAGACTCCCTTTTACTCCTTGGTTGCCATGTGTCCTCTTAGCCACTTATTAACATAATTGCCATCCTTAATCTCTTAAACACCCAAGATGCCTAAACCCAAGCCCAGCTAGATAAGCTTAACTTAGTATGTGTCGAGCCCATTAGGCCCTAATGGACTTGGGGTATCCACATTAGTCTCCTGATGGTTCGGGCGGGCAAAATGCGCCGGGTCGACCGTCACCCATGGGAACCCAAGTCCCTGACCGTCGCCCACGATTGGTTTTGTAACCGTCGAGATCATGGCCTATGTGGCGGCGCACGTCCACGAGTTACTGGCATCGTGGTCTAGGTGGCGGACGGTTACACTTGTCTCTCCTCAGTATAAATACTCTTTTACCTTCGCTTCCTCTAGCCAGACTTTCCTTGGTTAAAAATCATCTTCTTCTCTCCCTCTACTACCATGAGTGATTACGACGAGCCTTTGCAAGACGACTCACTCGCCCCTAATCATGAGGACGAGGCTAACCACGAAGTCGCGCCAGATGGATGGGGCGCTCAGAACTCTAACCTTGATGTCTTTCCTCCTCCTGATCGGGAAGACAGCTTATTT
>JAJJMA010023630.1:0-15603 GCA_023529015.1 Papaver nudicaule
GCAGCCCGATTACTTAGAGCTCAGAAAGCTGCCAAATGGAGTCTTGATAATGAGGTGCAAGGGGTAAGGGCTCTTGTGGAAAAAACTGGTCTATTGGAGGCAATAGAAAATCGTATGCCCGAGAATGATATGGTAACATGTTCGGCTATCGTCGAAAGGTTTCAACCGGAGACAGGAACAATGCACATGCCTTTCGGTGAGGTTGGTATAGAAGCCGACGCCCCGAAACACATCCAAGGCCTCAAGGTTAGAGGTAAAGCAGTGGGAGTGGGTTTTAAAGATATGGATTGGGAAGAAATGTATCCTTGGGCAAAGAAGGTCCTCGGTTGGGATAGAGCTAAAGCTGAGCTCGAATGCTGTAGAGCCAAGAAAGATGTGGATGAAAAAGACTATGGGGGTATCAATAAAAAAAACAAGATTAGATTTTTTAAGTTGGCAAACTTGAAGAAAGAGTTTGAAGGAACCTTGAACCCATCAGAGGACAGAGTTGTAGACGAGGAAGCAGTGAGGCATACCGCTGGGGCTTATGTCTTGTACCATCTTGGTGCCCTCATCTTTCCGGACAGCACGGGGAACTTGGTGAGTACAAACTATCTGCAGATGTTGGGGGATCTCACCACTCTTGATGAGTACGCGTGGGGAACCGCCTCGCTTGGTCACCTAATCAACGAACTTGGAAAGGCCTCTAGGTATGAAACTAAAAACCTTGGAGGAAATTGGAACTTATTCCAGGTAAATCTCGACCCATGTAACTGTGCTATCCACATATGCTTATATTTATATATTTTGTGTTGATTGTTTGTTTTAAAATTGTATGAAGGGATGGATTTATGATCATTTTGATAAATTGGAGTTGGTGAAGAAAGTCAATGAGAAAGATTGGGACTCTACCAAGCCTACCACGGCGAAATACAAATTCATAGAGAACGTCAACAAGTTGAAGTTCAAAGGCAACCGATTGGTTGATTTGAGGACTAGGTTAGATCAAATGAAGGCCGAAGATTTTACCTTTAGGCCCTACGAGAACCATGAACCTGAACTCAGCGAGATAGTTTCACAACGAGACTTGCCGATTTCTACATACTATGGTCCGTTGTTCTTTCCTTTTGGTTATGGCATGTATGATCCCCGCCGTATTCTAAGGCAATTGGGCTACGTTCAAACTATCCCGGTTGCGGAGACAAGTAAGTTCAAGTTGAAGGCAAAGGGTTGCGGCAGCGATGACACCAAGAGCACCGACCATGCATGGTGTGGCAACTATGATCCCGAACCAACGCACGCAATGTGGAACTCACTTGACTCCAACAATATTCGTGTGGAGGAACTTCGACTCATCTTGGACGATCCAGCTGAAACGGTTGATGGGTACATGGAGTGGTACAATAAGATTTCTCACCCTCTTATTGTTAATCGGGAATCCCAAGCTAAAGTAGCTGAAGAGGCCACTGAAGGATCTAGCAAGGCCAAAACCTACTCGAAAGCTTCCTCAGTTTTCGAGAAGGCGAAAGAGTTATTTGTAAGTATTTTGAAGCTGTCAAGTTTTGATATCATAAGGTTGTGCAAGTAATACTGATAGCATTTTGTTTTGATTTGAATTGTGTACAGCTTTCAAAGTCTAGGGGGCTTTTGAAGAAAATGAAGGCTAGGATGGGGTGCAAGAAAGCTGTAAATGTGAACGATTGGAGTGCCTGCCATGATGAATGGGAACAAAGCTATGCTAGTAACACAATGGAAAGTAAGAGGCCGCGCAAGGAGGGTGAAGGTTCGAGTGGAGCCGGTGGTGCTGATGATGAAGGTGGTCGCACGAAAAGAGGGCGTGGACAATGAAACTCTTAATGCTTGAACTTTGAACTCTTATCTTTGAATTTAGTAAACTTGAAAAACTTTGTTCTTCTTTAGCTCATGTTTGTTTTAGAATCCTTTGTTTTCTTTTCAAACTTTAAACTCTTAATCTATGTATGCAATGCTTTGTTATGTGGTTATGTTATTTGTTATATGTTATATGTTTGGGGATAAATCAATATGCAGGGTACATTCGGCCCTAAAAAGGAAACTATCGTGAGGGCCGAATGTACATTCGACCCCTAAAATACCCATACTTTAGAAGCCGAATGTATATTCGGCTTCTATTAGTGCGATATTTTGAAGGCCGAATGTTACAAGGAGTTGCACTATTTTCTAAACCTTAATATTCGGCCGCTATTAAAATTTATCGTGAGGGCCGAATGTACATTCGGCCCCTAATGATGTAGAATTAGAAGCCGAATGTGAATTCGACTTCTATTAGTGTGAGATGTTGCAGGCCGAATGTTACACTGAGTTGCACTATTTTGTACACCTCAATATTCGGCCGCTGTTAATATTTATCGTGAGGGCCGAATTATTATTCGGCCTCTATTGCTGTTAGAAATAGAAGTCGAATGTTTAATAATTTCAAAGAAGAGTTGTTGAGTTCAAAAATAGATCTGTTAGAGTTCAAAAATAGATCCGTTGGAGTTTAAAAAAGATCCGTTGGGGCTCCTCTATATAAGGTTTTGACAACTTCTAAAGGTTGTTATACCATATTATTTTTCAAGTTTTTTGATATTCCAAAATGGCGAGGAATTACACCCACATAGAAGATCTTGGGATTACTTATTCTTTCATGCGTGAATCATTGAATGGCTTGATGGGTGGTGTGGTACCTGGACAAGCGCCGTTTTGGAACTGTGTTTTTGATGTGTTCGTGAGAGCTACGAATAATCCGAATGATAGAGATGAAAATGAAATTAGAACTCGGTGGAACCACATTAGCGGAGAAATAGCCGAGTTCGTCCGAATTAGGAGAGAAATGGCCCAAAGCAATAGAGGTGTATCACGCGAAGAAATTTTCAATCTAGCTCGGCAGCGATATTACCTTATCCATCACCGGGAATTCAAGTTTGTTGAATGTTATGAAAGATTGAGGGCGGTCAATGAATTAGTTTGGTGAAATGTTTGGAAGCTGTGGAAGCAACCAAAACTATGAAATACTGATTATTAGTTGTTGGTTTACTTATTATTATTGTTGTATTTTCATTTTTGCATTGTGGTTGTCGTTCTACCGTTCAATATATTCGGCTTATAAATTCAAATTATCGTGAGGGCCGAATATAACCACATCAATTGTTGAATCACACCCCTACCTTGGCAACCCCTCCTTTTAATTGTAGCTCTTGCATTGTATACTTGTTTCAAGTTACTCTTGTTCTCCGGGTTATCCTTTTTCAACTTCCCTAGTATTTTTATGGGAGGGACACGTAATTCCGACAACGTCTCGATTTCCTTGTACTCATGTGGTTTCAATGCTCCGGCTTTGTAGTGTCCGTGAAGGTCATGTGGACGTTCGTGATTATGACGGCAATCCATGTTTGGATTCATATGCCACAATTCTACGGTACGGTTGTAGTTAAAAACTACCTTGAAAGGGCAATTCGTTTTCCTTGTCATTGACTTGTACCTTTTATCCGTCTTCGCGGGCTTTCGAACTTGATTCTTCGTGTGTCTTCTCACCTTGGTGCTTACCCCACTACACTCACAAACCATCACTAACCGCCATTCCTTGCATTCCCTACCTTTTACGACCACGCACATTATTTTCTTTGCATGTGCTTCCATCCAATCTCGGCATTCGTCTCTATGTTTCCAAGTCTACATAATCAAATTGAAACAACTAAGAATTTGAAATACAATGGAGTTGACTAAAAGAGAAGAGCGAGGTAAAAAAAACCTACCGAGCCGAGAAAAGGTAGATAATGATCTCTAGTATCTTCGTGAATGGTTTGTAAGGGATCCACATCTTCGGCGGTTGTTTCAATACCACCCGGAACAACCTACAAGAGAGAAACACATGTAAGCATGCAACATTCGGCTTTCAAATGTTAGTAGCCGAATCTACATTCGGCCTTTATTCTGGCTTGTCGTGCCAGCCGAATAAGCATTCGGCTGGCACGATAACTCAGTTTAGAAGCCGAATAAGCATTCGGATGTGAAACTTTACAGGCCGAATTAACATTCGTCCCCTAAAATGAGGTATCGTGCCAGCCGAATGTTACACTGTAAAATAAGAATTCAAGTTCTTATTCAGCTGCCTACATTCGGCCTATATTAGTACTTAAGTTACCAGCCGAATCCGGATTCGGCTGCTAAAGTTTAGAGGCCGAATGTGGCTACATATTTCGTAAAAAATCAACATTCGGCCCCTATTATGAGAGCCGAAGTGTTCTTCGTCTTGAACATTCGGCTGGCATAATAGGGGCCGAATATGGCGCTGGTGAGACATAAAAGTCTCACCTTTAGCTCGATTTCGGCCATAGAAAGGTGATTAAACATGATTTTGAAGTATACCTGTGTATTTGAGGCAATGGGTTCATCATATAAGTGCTCATCTTCAGGATTTGGGACAAAAAAATCATCGAAATGGTTGTTTTATTGAGTTTCCGGTAAAACGTTTCGTGACGATGAAGATTCTCCAATAACCGGATTTCTCGCAACGATCATCGTATGTTTGTTACGTAGAGGTTCACCAATGTTATCCCCCCAAACATTTCACAAAACACACAATCAAAACAAGAATCACACAAAAACCCCCAATTTTTTCTTTTTTTCCCCTCTTTTTCTTCCCTCTCAACACAAAAATCAACCCAAAAATCTGATTTTCTCTCACCTAAATTATCTAAACCCTTAATTATATACTTAAATCTAATCTTATTATTAACTCTAATCTAATGATTAGGACTAATCATATTAGGGGTAGTTTAGTATTTAAAAAAGTTAGAAAACTAAAGGGGGACCAAAATAACTAAGGGGAGTGACCGTGGGAGGGGATGCAGAATTTTGGGACGGCTCAAAGCACGATTCATATTCATGCCTAAACCCACATTTTCCGCATTAGTCCAAGTAAAAGAGTTAATGGTGTTTAATCAAAGCCTTTCTTACAATCTTTAATAATAACAAGGGGTGGGAACTCACTTGTAGTCTAAAAAGATTAAAGCTGGTTACATCACATTACACTACTCTGTCATTTCCATCGCATTAGGAATCATTTGATTAAGAAACACCATTACAAGAAATGAATCTATTATTAACCCCCACCAGCCAAGTATACAACAAACTAAAATTAGTACGATTTCTATAACGTCCGAAACTAATAATTACTTTAAAACAAATGTAATCTTCCACAAAAATTAAAATCTAAATAGTACTAGTATATAATTGAAAATTAATGCAAATGATGAGAGAATAAGAAAAATATCCTACCAATGATTCTACTTTCTTTTGCTAAAGTTGCAATGTTTCATCGTTTTTGTCCGTAAAACATGTGTTTCTTAAAGTTAATGGTGTTTTTAGGCAAAACAATACTATTGGTTTGTGCATATTTATTTAATAATTTTCTTAGAAAAATATCTTCTTGTTGCATAATGTTAAAGACACACCTAATTCACCTTATAAAGTAGCAGAAAATATGAGCTTGTTTTTTTGTTTCTTAGTTATAATGGGTGTTTAACACTTAAAGTTAAAGAGAGCTTGATAAGTTAAATAATGCAAACATGCATAAAGGAAAATATAAGTTCCCCACAAGATGTTAGAGAATAATCCTACAATAATCACTTGCACTAATTTTTGATTACTAGTCCTTAAGCTAAGGCTCTGATGTTGACATCCTCGGCTCTAGACCACTGGATTTTTCTCAAGGAACTGGACTAGATCTTCTGGAAGTCGGTCGTGATAACAAAATTTGCAATTTGCAAATGATGATATTGATTACTTTGTAATTTATATGAATGAATGACGACAATGGCTATGTCTTGAGGGTTAAACAATTTAATGGCCCTTAAAACCTCTGATGGAATAAACAAATTGTATCTCAAATCTGTATTACTTTATGTTCTTCTCGTCACACAGTTGACTTAGTCTTCACAATTTCTCTAATAAGGTTCGAGAAAAACTGTTTAGATTCTTTCATGATAAATTAAACAAGTGAGAAATCATAAAGAAAAAAACAGGCTCAGATTCATGCTTCATTTCTTATTTCATTACTGTTTCTTGCTTCATTTCATTTTGGGTCTCTGTCTATCAAATCATCTTTTGTATCAGAGGGGAGAGGACTTGAGTAGATATTTTACATCAATGCTTTTGGCTCTTACAATGCAGTGAACTTACTTCCTTCCCCCTGAAAAGTCCATCCTCTAGACAGACTAGTCATCTTCTCATAAAGTTAGAAAGGAAATAGCCAAGCAAAACTACCCAATTTTTTTGGAAGGGCTCCTGCAGGACGAAAAATGGGAGCAATCACCAATTTTTTTCTGTCTCTAATGTCTTAAAGAGGATGTTTTCACATGTAATGGTATGTTCCAAAAGTAGCACTGTTATTGATCCAAATAATATACTGGCACTGTATTGACACCCACAAAACGCCGACGGCAATTCTAAACAACAAGTGGAATCATAGTTGCAGAAGTGGTTGTTGGAACAAAGGGAAACTGGTCATATTCAATCGGGACCTCAACTATTAGATTCCTCTCCAAATCAATCAACGCACCTCGTGAAAATTCACAGGAAAGTCTCGAATGCAATGATTCAACGGACATACTTGTGTTGAACAACCTCCAATATCACTCACCGTGTATCATTTCTATGGGTAAAGAGGTCGGCAGATTTTAAACCCCAAGTCCTAATTTCAATTCCTAGCGACTTTGCCATATCTGTGAGGCACTGCCTGCTAAAATCGACTTATGAGTGAGATCTAACCATGTTAGGAAGAAGAATTGACATTCACTGCTAATGATAGCTAATATTACCCACCAAGGGTTGTCTGCCATTACATAATCTCTTTTAAGCAATCCCAAACTGAATTTGGTTTTAAGCCCCTTTCAGACCATAACATACCACAAACTCCTGTTTTGGACAAAATCTTTAATGCTTTAGTCATGTTCGTACTTGCTTTTTCTCTTGTCACTATGTTTAAATGTGTCAAATATCAACTAAATTAGCTACATGTGCATACTAATAAAAGGAAAACAAGAGCAGTGAAGAATGAAACTGGGATGCTAAACAAAATAAAGGTTTTCATTCATGTCAGTCTCATTTATGAAATTTCATATGAACATTGTGACAGTTAAGAACTTGAGAGACCCACTGTTGATGATGATCCTAACCTAAGCCCTAATTCATGTATGTCGCTCGAAATCAACCCATTACAACAAGAAAATAAACTAAAGACAACAAACAAGAATACAAATTATATTATACAGAGAACCCACAAGGGCCACAACAGTAAAAAATCAAAAGTAACAAAGACATACTTGTGTTGTGTTCTTCAATTGTCTCTCCAACTCCTTATTCTGAATCTGCAAGAGTAAATATAACCGGAGAGGGTGTCGTCATAGATTCCGAAACAGCAGAAGCAACAGCCATTGGAGATATGTCCGCAGCAACTTTTGTTAATGCAGGTTGCGTATGATGACCTCTGAAGTGATGAAAATCTTCATATTCTCTTCAATTGTCCAACTCCTTACTCTGAATCTGAAAGAGTAAATATAACTGGAGAGGGTGTCATCATAGATTCCGAAATAGCAGAGGCAACGGCAAGTGGAGATATGTCCGAAGCAACTTTTGTTAATGCAGGTTGCGTATGATGACCTCTGAAGTGAGGAAAATCTTCATATTCCCTTCTATCTCCACCAAATGATATATCAGAAGCAACTTTATGCAAAGGTCTGCGAACCTCTTCGAATTCTGCTGCTCTATCTGCTGCAACAGATAAATCGAAAGCAAGTCTTTGCAACCCAGGTTTCAACTCATTGTTGCAAAAATCTTCATATTCAGCACGATCACCGCCTTTTTTCTTCACCTCGACAACTCTTAACGAAGGAGTTAATTCGAAAATCTCAGCTGCAATTGTCAATGGACCTCTGATACCTTCCCTTGACCCTTCAATGCTTACTCTACAGTCTTTAGTCCTTACTGTAAAACTGACAAGTTTAGCAATTTCTTCTAATTTCGAGATGATATTCGAAACAGGAGCACCGGAAACAATTCTAGCTTCTCCTGTTTCTTCAAATAACCCGGATAGATCAAACCCCGGCGAAAACGAAATTATATCGAATGCATTCAAACTAGCCGGTCTGGGCAACCCCAAACCTCTCTTAGGTTGTGACTGAATCTCATTTTCTACTACATCTTGTTGTTCAGATTCGGATTCCGAATAAGATTTCTCAGATGATATAGACTCTATATCAGCTTCTTCAACACTACACAATTTATCATCTTCAATATAAAACTTAACAAGTTTGAAACCTTTCTTAAACCATTTATTCTCCATTACTTCTGGAATTGTAAATCTAGAAGCAGGATTTGTATCTAGCAAACGAGTTAACAAACGAACTAATTCAGGAGAAAACCATCTAGGACATCGAAATTCACCTTTGTAAATCTTCTTGTACATGGACAATATATTCTGATCATGGAACGGCAAATAACCTGCCATCAAAACAAACAAAATCACACCACATGACCAAATATCAACTTTGGCCGCATCATATCCTTTCCTTGCAAGAACTTCAGGAGCAACATAAGCTGGTGTACCACAGAATGTATGAAACAATCCATCCTTCATTTGGTCAGAAACAGTACTTAACCCGAAATCCGAAACCTTCAAATCACCATTTTCATCTAACAACAAATTCTCCGGCTTTAAATCTCTGTGAAAAACACCTCTGTGATGACAAAACGAAACAGCTGAGATTAATTGCTGGAAATATTTTCTTGCAATTTCTTCTTTTAATCTGCCTTTAGCTACTTTCTTGAACAATTCACCACCACGGACATATTCCATTACGAAATATATTTTCTTCTTAGTAGCCATTACTTCGAACAATTGAACTATATTAGGGTGCCGAACACGTCTTAATATCGAGATTTCTCTCTTTATGTGCACCATTAAACCGCCTTTCACAATTTTCTCTTTATCTAGAATCTTAATGGCTACAGATTCATTTGTTTTGACATTTCTAGCATGATATACCTTTGCAAATGTACCATGGCCTAATAATTTACCGATCTCGTATCGCCCCAGAAGAAGTGCTGTTGATTCCTTCTTCTTCTCAGCAGCAGCGGCCATGGTTTTTGTTGATTACCGCCCTAGGATTCTCTCAAACCCTAGGTGGATTTTGACTGTTGCTCCCCCCTTCCACCCTGGTCTGAGAGATTTATCTCAAATCTAGGGTTTCTGAATCTTGGGGGTCGGTTTGTGGAATTCGGAGAAAACAGAGAGACAGAGAGAGATGAAATATCAGAGATGAGTTGGGGAAGGTTCAGGAAGTTTTATACATAGTGAATCAATGAAAAACAACTAACGGCGAAACGTAACGGTAACGTCTCCGTTAGACAGATCGGCATAGCAACAAATAAGGTAGATATTAACGGTCAGATATTGTGTAATTAGGGTTCAAGTATCGAGTGGAAGTGACAACCTCCAGTTTGTTGCCACGTTAGAGATGTTCTGTTTTGTTGATGATCTGTGCTGTGAATGAGATTCAGCACAGCAATCACCTATACGTGTGCCGGACGCTAAAATAAGTGTTAACGTGTAACGTGATTGACGGTATTAAGTTGGTGCCTTTTAGGATTTGAGGTGAATCGGAGAATATTCCGAGTGTGATTTGGAAATGTGGGACCGCATATGTACACTAAACGGTACATTGGTGGACCCGGTTTACGTGGTGTGAAATACTAAGAGCAAGGGCTATGGGTAGAGTGCAAAACACACTCTATCACTTTCATTTTGAAAGAGTTATTGACGAAAGAGTGGATTTTGCACCATGGGAGAGTAAAAGTGAGAAACTAAGAGGCTGATGTTCAGCCGTTTCTGGAAAAAAAATCAAAACATGGGACCCATTTTAACTTAACTTTTTATAGTTTAATAATTAAAATTAGGATGGGACCCACTTTAACCTACTTTAACTGATTTTAAAACAATAAATAACCTAAAAACGGGTAATCTTTAGCCGTTTCACTTAGGTTTAATAGGGGCGGCTGAACTTTACCCGCTTAGTGTACTCTTTCACCCACTCTTTCATATGAAAGAGTACATGATAGACTTTGGGGAAAAAGTGGATGAAAGTGGCCCATTCTCTACCCATAGTGGAAGCAAATTTGCCCATTTGCTCACACTCTTTCGTTTTGAAAGAGTCACTCTTTCATTTTGAAACCCCCATAGCCCTTGCTCTAAGAGAGTACCATAACATATGAGATGTTTGGGCAAATCCTAGGAACTGGCATTGTTTTTTGACATGATAACACCCGACCACTTAAGTTTAAGTACATAATTTGCAGCTTCCTATGTTTCGATTTCGTTTCCGTTTCCAGTCGTGCTACAGGAACACCGGGTTTTAACACCGGGTTCCGACACCGCTATGTGGCATCGACATCCACCGTTGGATCGTAGGATTAGTAGCCCCCAAGATTAGCAGGCCCCAATGCTATAAAAATCAACGGACCACCGGATGCCACGTACCGGTGTCGAAATCCGGTGTTGGAAATCCGGTGTCCACAAAACATTTTCCGTTTCTATTATCATCTTGGCTACGAACTACAGCTTAACATATTCCTTGGTCGGATGCAACTGAAGTAGTTCCTAGCTCAGTACATTCAATTGTGGGACATATGTTAGCATTTTAAGGTTGGCTTGATATGACTGATGCCAGATCCTTCAAGGAACTAAAATCTTCGAATCTTATTGCAGATTTTTGAAGGCCTAAGCAGGTTAAGGAGGATCCAAATAGATGCGGTACAAAGCATAGCACAGATGCATATTCCACTTCTAGCTAGGTATATACATATCGTAGCAAGATTTGAACTCCTTTAAAGCGAGTTGGGACTGGTTCATTATTAGCAAGGATAAGGGCGGCTTAGGTTTAAGGGATTTGGATGAACTTAACAAGGCTTTGCTGGCTAAACTTGCGTGGAGATTCCTGCAACAAGGAAAAACTCTGTGGTGTAAATTTCTGAAAGAGAAATACCTACGAGAAGGCTCATTTTGGACAACAAAAAAATCACAGAAGTGCTCATCTACCTGGAGTGCTATGTTAGAGGTTAGAGACTCATTAAAGCTGGATTGCATATGGTTAGTGGGTGGGGGAACAGATATAAGAGTATGGACGGATCTGTGGATTCCGTCTTTACCAGGTTGTACGTTACAGGCAGAGGTTGGAGTACACTCACAGGTGCAATGGGTTAGTGATTTAATGCGTCCAGATAGAGCAGGTTGGAATGAAGGACTGGTAAGACAACTCTTTCATCCTTATGTAACTAACCAAGTTTTGCAGGTGTATAGCAACAAAGGAGAGGCTGATAGGCTTATATGGAAGCACACAACTCACGGAGAATATACGGCTCAGTCATTTCAGAAGATGCAGCTCAATAACGCAGGCGAATCTTGTTAGGAAATCTGTCGGTTCCCTAGTTGGGTCCGTTCCATAATTAGTTGGGTTTCCTAACTATATTAGGAAATAGTTTGAGTTTCCTTGTTGGAGACTAATACTTGGAGGCCAAGTTTGTATTCTCTATATATAGGTCTAGAATTGTGGGTGTAGAGATATCCAACTTAGAAGAGTAGTAAAGCCTTGTGCTTAGGTTTTTGGTCTCTTTGTTAGGAAGGGTCGGTGCTACCGTGAAGGTCAATATTGGTGTGGGAGAAACTTGTAGAGAGAGAGTTTGGTGTTCTAGTGTCTAGGTTTAGGGCTTTGCCCTAAACCGGGTTTCTAGAGTGTTTCCATGTTTCTCTTCTGTTATCGGCAACTGTGAAGAAGGTGTAGAAGAGAAGATACACGAGGATGGTTTTGGAGAATGGTTTAGAGAGTTGATTTCTAAGGTTTCTCAATGGTGTCTCAGGTATGTCTTGGTAACTCTTCGGTTTGGGTCTTCTCGTGGGAGTTGTGTAAAGAGCATGTAATGATCTTGATTGTAATGAAGTTTCTCTGGTGTTGTTGGTCGTGGAATAGCCTGCAAAAGGTGAACCACGTATATCTTGTGTTGTGGTTGTGTGCTTGTTTATCTTCTGTCTCTATTGTTATTTCTCCGTGTATTGTTCAAATCAGTAAATCACCAAAAGCCCTTGTGATCCTGTATTCCGCTGCGCTAGGGGTGCCAGTTTCCCCAACAAATCTTCGGGTTTAAATGACACCAGTGTTCCCTGGAGGAAGTTCTGGGCAGTGAGGAAGCTGGCTCCAAGAGTTCATACGTTCATTTGGAGGTTGTTGCATAGAGGAATAGGGGTTCGACAGAAGCTTGCTCGTATACTAGAAGGTGTACATCCAGATTGTGTTTCCTGCAATGTAGATGAGGAGAGCATAGACCACCTTTTCATTCATTGCCATGTAGCGCAGGCAATTCTTTTTGCTTGCCCTCTCGGTCTACGTTTGCAGCAGCAACATAATATTACTGTCAAGGAGCTTGTGATCAGTTGGTTAAGGCTGGACGATGACAACTACGCATTCAATATGGGGGCTTGTATGCTATGGGCTATATGGAGGGCTAGAAACGAGCTAACATTTGAGAAGAAGGGGATCGAGATTCAGGCGGTAATCATCCATGGCATATACTGGTTCAATACTTTTTACTTCTTTGAACCAGATGATGCACAGAATTTATCCCCCGTGCCTGATGTTTCACTATCTTCAGCTGGTGAGTTATGGTCCCCTCCACCAAGAGGGTTTATTAGTATTACAGTCGATGCGGCATGGAGAATTGGAAATGCGGCAGTGGCAGTGGTGGCAAGAGATGAGAAGGGTCAGTTCATAGCTGCTAAAACAGAGTCAGGAGATTGTTATAGTCCTCTTACGGCAGAGGCTTCAGGATATTTACTTGCAACTACTTTTGCTTTGGAGATGGGGTTCGACAGTGTTATCATAGAAGGAGATGCACAAAAGGTGGTAAACACAATTCTTGGCACTGCAGTAAGAGATCCTTGGAGATTGCTGCGCTACAAAACCCAAATCAGGCAGAAGGCCAGTTCATTCAGCAACATAGAGTTTAAGTTCATTCCGCGAGACGCCAACGAAGTGGCACATCAGCTCGCCAAGCATGCCTTTAGGCATAATATCTACCAGGAGTGGATATCTTCCCCACCCACCAACTTGTATTGATTCGTAGTAACGGCGCGAGGAGGTCCAAGATTCTACTAGATAGTTTTCTGTTTTTTGATTTAATGTTTTGTTCTTCGGCTTTTTACAGGCCATCTATCAAAAAAAAAAATTGAACTCTTTTAGCTAGCAAATTTTTATTTTTTATTTTGTTTATTGTATTCAACATATAAATAAACCTAACAATGCTGAATGAATCAGAGTAGCACCTAGGTGATACGTTATTAATTCGAGTTACGTAATTAATTCGAGTGCTAAGAGAGTTCAACTTCAACATTGTATATATATCAAAATTTTGTTAATAAATTTTGGACAATCATTTTTCTGTAAAAGTGATTCGTGAAAGGTTTATACTTGTATAAACTTTGGCCATGTAAACTTTCGCGCACACTTTTGCAATCATGTTTTATGAGTCATCCATTAAAAAAAAAAAATCAATTTCATTTTGGATCAAATGGCATCAACTAAAAGCTGAAATCTTCGGACAGTATTTTCGTTACAATGCCGAACAAGATAAGAGCTGATTATTGTCATTTTATTGCTTCAAATCCAAGAATAAATCATACGAAATGAGCAATACAAGTGCATTATTACATTTGATTATAATATTGCGAAATCAAAACAGAACTTTCTAATATTGATTTTAAGAAACTTTCTAATATTGATGTTTGAAAAGGCCTAATTTGTATTCGTAAGATTAACTTATCTGACTTTAGTTCATCTAAGATTGACTTAAAGAATTTATGCAGACAATTGTTAGGATTCATATATCAAAATCAATACACGTAGAAGTGAATCAGATGATAAGAAGTTTCATGTGAGGAAATACGAGTGCCACATACATTGACCCAAATATTATGGCAAGGAAGCTCTTATCCTAAAAGGGTCGGTGAGTATTGATTAAGATTTACAAAGTCCATCAATATTACTCAACCAGCAACTATCATAAAAGGCACTACACACAAGAGAGAAACCAACTAGTCAATGGGATACATAGAGTTGACTAAATAAATAAATATGCGACGGTTGGATTGTTAACACTGAATTTGCATCTATAGAATGCAATGCATCTTAACACGTTACTAGGTCGTCAACCTGCCAGATGTTTTTTATTTTGTAATGTGCAATTAAACATCAGAAAACCGGTAAACACATGGCAGTTTCACAACGGGACTATCCTACGATTCCTACCTATGACCAAACATTCTGAGTTTCTCATGTTTTTCTTTCTAATTTTAAGAAACAAAAATTTGGATTAGATTGTGTAAATCTGGTAGTACTAATTAAATTGTGTTAGAATTAGAAAGAATCGTGATGGAACCGTAATTAGAAATTGGGACCACAGTTGGATTATGACTAGTAATCCAATTTTGAAAATGTGAGGGTAGTGTAGAGTTTTGAGGGACTTTCTAATGAAATAGACAGATTTTTCTCAAGTTCATTTACAAGGTGGTGTATGGTGGTGGTGGTGGTGGTGGTGGTTAGTGTGGATAAGTGAAGTCAGCAACGCCGATAGCATACCTGTGTGGAAAATGAAATGACAAATTAGCGGTTTCGTATGGAGTGTAAGTTGTGGAGTCGACTTGCTAAATATGACAGATCAGTTCTCTCTAAATACAACCAACCACACCCAACTTGCACCAAAATTAGAACAGGGTGTCAGTGAGTGTGAAAAAGGGAGAATCACTTTTAGGGATATTAAAAGAACCATATTTTGTTTGAAAAAGAAAAACATCTGAGATGAAAGTTTGGTCCACATCTTGGGTGAATTCCGTGGCACTGGCACCCCAGCTTGGGATGTGGGACGGTTGTTAATAGCATTTAATACAAGAATACTCGGGCCTATTCATCTTGAATCTATATCCAAAATGAGAGTCGTGTATTTGCCACCAGCCCACCACCATTACAACGCCTTGCCAATTGCCATCCACAGGCAACAAGTGACACCAGCTCTGAAGGATTTACGCATTTGCTCAACAAAAATCTATAAGAATAAAGATTGGAAAATCCTGGCGCAGTTGCAAGGGACGATCAATTTGTAAATAGCTTTCCCTGTCTGTAATAATACTTAATAATTACGACATAAAATCTATTAAGCATTCAGTGGGCCAACTGAGTACACATTGGCTCTGTGAGTTGACGTAAAGTTCTAGTGAATCCAAGATGAACCCTATCACTGCAACATTCAGGGTCAAAGGCTCATCCACGTTCACAAGTTATAAAACCTAAGAGTAGAAAAACTTAAGATATCAAGGGTTCGAACAAATGGTTTGCTTTTAATTCCTAGAGTTAAACTTCCGAACAAGAAACTTAAGTTGGCCTGCAAAATCACTAGCATATCAAAATGATTCAAAGCTCATCAATCATACAGAGGTCATCAACCTGATTCAAATGGATTGAGCTCATCAATCATACAGGGGTCATCAACCATACAATGTGCGTA
>JAJJMA010023630.1:18503-37308 GCA_023529015.1 Papaver nudicaule
TGTAATTCTAATTTAAACCCCATAAAAATGAAATACAACCAGCACAGTGTCTTACCGTTGATAATTCTAGCTCAAAGGTAAACCCAAAAACGTCATATGCGTATCTTATGAACTCCAAGACACTCGTGACTTCATCTTTTATCTGTAATATGGATTGAAGAAAAGTGGTTAATTCCTAGCCTGGCATACATAAAAGATTTATCCATACTTGCCAAATCAAATTATCAGTAGTTTTGAACTCACCTGGGATTCCCTACAGAAGATATGAGCATCATCCTGAAAGAGGAATACTCATATTGTGTCAAAACATTATTTTACATACAGAAGCAATCTGGCTCATCAAAAAGGAAAGTTAAGAAATATACAGATAAAATAAATAGACAAACAAGAAGTACTTGGATTCAAGGACTACTGCTGGGCAAAGACATGAGTGGACCAAGCATCTGAATGAGATATAGTGGTATATCTTGGAACTATTCTAACCGTTAATTCCTAGGGACAGTGTCTGAATTTTGATTATGAATTTTGATTATTGTTGTTATTGGGCAGTATGATGGTGATGCAAAATAGGAGAACTCGTTAACCAAATGCATTTGATAGTTAGGAAACCATGAACCAACCAGATCACAAATTTACATCGGGAAGGAAAAAAGGGTAACACTGCTAACAAAAAGATACCTGCTGGAACCTCCTAACACGTGTTAGTCCAGTCAACGCCCCACTAGCTTCATTTCTATGCAAGACCCCAAAATCTGCCAGTCGGAGAGGTAACTCTGAAATAGAAACAAGGGAACCGATTTAATGAATGGATATAAATGCAAAAGCCATTCGGTGAAGAACATAAAAATCATGTTAAAGCAAGTATACAACTAATGATGAAGAAGAAAATATGTTCTTCTAACATACAGAATGAAACCACGCATTTGACAGAGAGCCAAGTCAAGAAACGAGTGTTTAACCTATTCATAGTTTGGATAGGGAAGTGCTAGCGATAATGATGATGGGTAAAAGTTGAATATGTCGACTGACAGCATATGCAGAGGCCACATGAATAGGAAAAGTATTTCCAGAACATATGCTGATACCAGCAGCAGGTTTACTTTTGGACACAATCAGTTAATCTAATATATTGTCGATGATTCATGACTCAATAATTCAATTCTCTAGCAAGTATAGTTCTGGTGTTTCTTAACAGTCCAGAAAAAGTTTAACAATACTTTACCTCTATAAGAACGAACTCTATGATCAAACATCAAGCAATGACCAGGGCAATTCATCGGCTTAAGTCCGAACTCCTGTTTCTCAATCTACAAATAAGAGAAGATACAAAAATCAACGACTTCAATAAAAAATTTATATTGATGGTATAGGGTGTAAGAAACGGATTAAGCATATCTATATAATGGTGTCTGAACTCAGGGAATGTGAAATGCATCCGTACAGCGAAAATCTTGAATGAAAATACATTTTTTAAGAAAATCAGACAAACAAAGTAGCCATGCTGCACCAGACCCTTTAGCCTAGGGAAGATCCCCCGGCAGATTAAAATAGAGTGCTTTCAAACTTTTATTCCCAAATTCAAGTGTATTTTACAATGATAGACACATAACTGCTGATGCTCAATTCGCAGACAGGGAGGTTGCATTAGGAAAAACGTGTACTGCATATCCATATGAAGAAACCAGCCTTCGAATTCAAGAGGCTGGTTTTCAGTCACTACTTTCTTCTTTTTCTTGCGAAATCGACATAGAATCACAATTGAGTAGTTAATTGACAACTTGATAGAACTCAGGTTTGGGCTTCTAGTTAATTTGTATGCTAATGCTAATATAAACCAAACAGTTTATTATCAGGTGAAAATTCAGTTAACCCGCTGGAAGCATAATACCACCTAACAATGCAGTGCGAACTATGAAATCCTTACCTCAAATACAAACATGTTCTCTTTATAGTTCGCAGCATGCCCTGAAGTTTCCCAGAGTTGCATATTATACATGTTTGGTGTCACAACCTGCCAAGGAAATTAAAATGAGATACAGAGCTACTTAACATCGAAATTTCAGTTAGATGCAGAACAAGAAATAGAGTATAACCTCCTCATAACCCCTTTCCCTGTATTGGACTTTGATGAAATCCACCAATTTGTTGTATATGCGAGTTCCATAAGGCAAGAAAAACCAGCTTCCTGGGCTGAAAGTTCATTATAAATGCAATTAAGGAAGGTCTCTACCCAAAGATGACTAACAAATTAAGAATCTGAGAATCAAATACCTAAGCTGGTGACAAAAGAAAAGCTGTTGATTAGCTCCCAATATTCTATGGTCGTACTTCTTTGCTTCCTCCAGCTTGGTGAGATATTCCTGCATAAGAGTTTCCAGTTGAAGAAGTCAATCTAATGTAAAACCTAAATATGCAACAACACAAAAAAGACGGACAGTATCTTGGTGTAACACAAACACAATTTTCAACCAAAAAAATGCTCGATAAAAACTAGTTAACCTTGTATATTCTCATCTTAGTTAACGTGGAACAGATCGATTCCTAAGAAGCTCGAAGAGAGGAAGACTAAGCCACTTCACAACTCCAAAAAGGATAAATTTTCAATCGTGGAAATGGTAAGAAAACATCACCTAGTTCAGAGAATGCTACAAATCACAAAAGAATCGTGTTTATTCTTAAAATAAGCAACATACCATGCCCATAAGATACTGTTAAATCTTAGTAAAATAAATAGAAGCACAACATCTAGTCAGCCAGTTGTCTTCTATACAAAAAACAAATATTCTACAAACTAAAAATATGCTTCTTACATATGTTTCAATAAAAACTTAAAAACTTATTATAAACTCAGCAATCCAAAATTGATAGTAAAAATTGATAGAGATATCTAATATATGGTCCAAAGATACCGGAAAAGATGGATAACAATTATACAGGTCATTAAATATGTTTTTATATACTTCGTGGGTCAATACGTCAGAGGTACCTTCAGACGTTTCTCATCGGGATATGATATCCCGTAAACTCTTTGTAAGCTTTCTCGATCCTTCTTTCCTCTCCAGTAAGCAGAGGAAGCCTGAAATTTTGTGCGCATAGTTCAATATAGTGCTTTCTTGACAGAGAATAAGATTTATAAAGAGGACTAATAGATGAGATGGAGTGAAAGCTTCTTTAGCCATGTGATCATTACCTTTAAACATGTAATTGCCTTCACAAATGATGTGTTTGGTATATGCGGTCCACGACACAAATCAACCAATGGTCCACATCTGTAGACAGTGATTGTCTTGTCTTCTGGCAATTCATTGATGATTTCAATCTACATAAGGCATTTAACTTCTTTACTTTATTCACACAAACTCGCAAGTAAAATGTAATACCATACATAATGAATTACTCGCACGAAAGAAAAACAATCTAGGCTAAAGTATAAGAGTACATCATGAGAACACCAACCTTGAAATTGTTTTCTGCAAACAATTCAAGTGCTTGCTGCCTTGTAACCTCAATGCGCTCAAATGGTTGTTTCTCCTGCAATATAAAGGAAAAATGAGCTACAAAAAAAGCAGCTTGCAACACAGATTTCACCTACACTAGGAGACAACTAGTGGAATTCATATGTTGTTCTAGATTCGTTGTCCAGCATGTACATATTTCAACTTGTTATGTGGCTAGGTAAGCCTTACACTATTCCTTGCACGGGAGATTTTGACATGTATGTTCATAAGGTCCTACCGTACAAGAATACAACAGCCTTCGTAACTGAAACGAATACACGAATACACACAACTTTGGGCTTACGAGGGAGGAGCCTATTACCGAACCTTTCTTCAGATGGGAGTATGAAAAGAGGACATTGTCATAGTCGTAAGATCATAACTTTGTCAGCTCGAAGACAAACTGTACTTCCAAGGCTCAATTGACATGAAAATTAACATTTAGACTCAACATAGGATCTTAGAGAAGAGCAACTCAGATCCACATTGTTTTGTATGCTTTCTAAGCATTCTTTACCCCCAACTTTTGCTTCTTGCTAATCATAAACAGAAACACTAGCATATTCACTTATCACCTTTATTAACTTTTGTAATATTAGCTACTTCCTACTAAAGCATTAATGCCAGACTGCCAGTACATAAACTATGATGCATCATAAAGGATCCATCATAAACCACAGTTCTCTTGAGACCACGATATAAACTGTAGCTTTAAAAAAAATATCAGCCACACAGCATATATCTATGCAGAGCTGTAAGTTAGAATTATTGCATCAGCCAAGCATCTTTGACATTCACTTCACAGTAAACAGGATAAGATAAGTTATGTTTTCAAGATACATTCAAGTTTCCAAAAGAGAGAATAGCGTACCGCAACAGCTTTCTTTGCTGCTTGTTTGATGCTTTCAAAGTGTTCCTCACTTAAGCCAAGATCACCATAATATGCATCGTAGTAGAATCCCTACACAAACACCAATAAAAATTCTAATAAGCTGACCCACCCAAGCGGGGTAATTAACTAAGATGCCATACCTAACATCCCATTACTGAATATGCAAGGCAATCGATGCATACATGTCAAGTATTGAGATGACTGCCAAAATCTAGCATGGCGCATGCTGTTAGATAACAATTCTGAGCTGATAACTCTAACACTATTTTATAAATCCTCAATTATCCAGCATTGAGCTTAAGAAAACAAAAACTTAACCAAAACAAAAAACATGATTCACACATTTTATACCCAATTCCCATTCCTACTAAACAAAAACTGCATATATTTTGTAACATCAGTATCATTACCTCTCCTCTGGTTGTACATGGCCCAATACAAAGCTTGCATCCATACTGCCTCTCAAGTGCCTGCAAGTAAAACACACCAAAAACATTATCAGACCAACCTCACCTACAACTTCAAAAACATTTCATTTCATACAAATAAAAAAGAACCATACCTCTCCAAGAATATGAGCACTCGAATGCCAAAATGTATCTCTCCCTTCGTCGGTGTCAAACGCAAACAACTTCAGTGTACAGTCACCTTCTAGTGGTCTATTCATATCCCATAGACTTCCATTCACTTCAGATATCAAAGAATTCGTCGCCAGTTTTGTGGTTATCATCATAGCAATGTCAAAGGGCGTTGAAATCCATTTCTTGCCTTCCTTTACATTCCCATCCGGCAACGTTACTCTAAAAAACAACAAGAACCAAACATTTCTAATTAATAACTAGGGCAAAAATTTATTAAAATGAAAGAGAATATAAATCAATTAGGAATTTAGATCTTACTTAATCAATTCACCACCAATACGTTCCCGTTCTTTGATTTGCTCAAGCTTGATGGAATCGAAATACTGGATTCGTTTCTCTGTAATGGAATCGAGATAAGCTTGGTCTTTGGGAATGACAACTGAATTTGAGTTTGACTTATCTTTGGATTTCTTCTTGTCTTTAGGAACATTAACTTTACTGGATTCAGGTGCTTTAGATTCAGGTGCTTTATCTCCCATGTTGTCAATGGATAGGGAAGAAATCGGCTTCAGAAGAGAGGACGAATCTGCTGCTGGTTTCATTAGTGAAAGCGGGAATCTCAAAACCCTAGCGAGAGAGAGCATGAAAAGGGATACAACGAAGGTGGGTGGGTAAATGAGAGATATCAAGGTTTTTGCAGGGGCTTTTGTTGGATTTTGTTGTAACAAGGTATTTGCCCGTGCCGTAGACGGCACGGGACTATTTAATACAGTACTATCTATAATATAAAGCACAGTGGTGTTTTCCACCGCCCGACATGATTTTACTCATTTACCCTTTTACGTTTTTTTTCTTCTGTTTTTGTTCAGATATTATCGTAATATTGTTAAACAAGAGGGGCAAATAGGTTAACCGAAGATCGAAAGGAAAAACCCAAACACAAATCATCGATTGGACTTTGGTTTCTCTCTGAACTCTCCTAAAATCGTAAAAACCAGACCCTAATCCACCTAACTCATAAAATTGTCGCGAAATCAAACTTGATGATTTGGTTTCTCTCTGAAATCCTCTCCTATAAATCGCAACCACCAGACCCTAATTCACCAACTCAGTTGTCACGAAATCAAACTCAAACCCTAAAATCAATACTCATCCAACGTAAAACCCATAATTAATCGTCCGTAGTCGATTTTATTGTTCAAAATCATCACATTCAGTGGCTGAGGTACGTTTGATTCGCAAATAGTACCACTTCTTTCTTTTTCTGAATTAGGTTATTTATTGGAATTGGTTAAATTTCGGTTTGGGATCTTTAGGAATAGGTTTTAATTACGTAATTTCAGAACTCATGACAAATCTCTCATCTACAGGTAAACATAGAGATGATACAGTAATGATTTTAGGATTTTGGATAGCTTGATTTGATTGTATTGTGTTCTGCTATTTAGATTGACGGGTTTTGAATTCGATTGTGTTTGTACTGATATTGAGCAATCTTAATTTTAATGTTATTCCGATACTTTGAGAATTTGTAATTAGGATTTTCAACTTAATTTTATTTGATTGTTTGTGTTTGGACTGATTTTAGGATGCAATTTGGGGTTCGTTTAGAGCTTCTGCAGAAGAAAAGAGAAATTGAGAGGGATAGACAAGGGTCACAATCTCAAGAGAAGAAACTTATTGCTGAGATGATAGGTACGTATTACTTAGTGACTACAAAGTTGTCTTCTACTTTGTTTGATTTAGGGGGTGAAATGTGTGATAAAGTTTCTCAGTGACTACAAAGTTGTTTCTCTAACCTTTCTGGTGTGATTGCTAGATTAAGTGCAGCAAGAATCATCAATGTCAATGGGTTTATGTACATAGAGAAGGGAGAAGCTCAAACTTGGAACTGTAAAATTCGCGGTGAGCATTGTGTTGCTTTTCTATCTTCGTTCCGCTGTCAAACATAGAGTTGTATTGATGTACGTAGGATAGAAGTCATTTTTGCATTGCAATTGAAAATTTGCTGAAAAGGAAAGAGATGAAGTAATATATGGAGAAGAATTTGGAATGAACATCTGTTGAATGCCAGCATATTGTGGAATGAACATCTGTTGAATGCCAGGATATTGCCTCTTGCTTAATGCAATTTTGACTGCATTTGTACAAACTTTAACTTGAATCCCATTCTTAGCAGTTGTTTTCAATTCATATGCGCATGAATGCGTAGCTACAAACACATATTTATAGCCAGTAACAGGAATGAACCTAATGCCCTAAGTTTGTGATTTCAGATCAAGAACAAAATACTATCAGCAAAGCTGGTGGCGAGGTCGAGACTCATGCTGCCAAAAAGCAGCCTTAACTAAAATCACAAAGAATAGAGAATACAGAAGAGAAAGGTAACATGTAAAGGATATCAAAGTCTTATTTTAGGTGCTTTTACGATTTTAAGCTGTTAGTAATGGATGGTGGAAAGTAATCTATGGAGAAGAATTTTCAGATCCATAATCTTCGATAATACCGATAAAGTTGTGTAAATGCTAAAAGCTGATGTTGATCATTTTGTTTCCATGCTAATTTGAATGTCAGAAGTCCATGTGAACCCTGTGCATGAAATGTTTTCAATATGGTAGCTTCTAAGTTTTCGCAGCCTCTATAATATTCTGTCATAGGTTTCCTTCAGACTCTAAAGAGAAATATTCATCCCGTGCCATTGGTGGGAGAAAATTCTATAATTTAATTTATAGATCATTGAGAGATCAAAGAGAATGTACCGTTACCTGCTGCATTGCAAATTCTATAATTTAATGGAAGCTTATAATTAGGCAGGAGTTGATTTTTTATTGAACTTACATTTAGCATCCATCTCCGTGCCATTATGGCACGGGTAAAATACTAGTATTCCTATGAATTATAGTTTTCTTCTTCTCATGTCGCCTCATAACACCCCAAATTCTAGAATACTCGTTATCCTGTAAATTTTAGAATACTCGTTACCTTGTAAATTTGCCCTGGCAAATAGTTATATGTTATACTTAGGTTTGCATTACATAGCTCAATCTCGTTTGATTACATTTAGTTATTGGTTCAAATTTACCCTCATCGTGGAGCATCATACAATATTTCCGTAATTCTGATCCCCCTCATGTGGTTTCCGTATATTGTTTCAATCTTAAGTTGCAGATCTTCATAGATGGACTTTCTGTAATTTCTCCATAACATTGTGGTTATTTCGGAGAGCATTCCGATAGTATTAATTCAAATAGCGAAATTGCAATTTATATGTTATGCGTTGTATGACACTCTACTTTGTCGGTGTGTTTCATACGATATAAGAATGAGCAAAATTACTTGAATCTCTGATTTTCCTAGGTTTTCTAACGATTCCTCAACTGTTTTCTTTAGTTTTTGTTCGCGAGCCATGAATCCAGTTGTGCTGTTTGACCATGCAGAACCTTCTACGTTGTAGAAAAAAACGTCTTAGATTATATCTTATTAATCCGATAGTTATATAAGACTCTGAGGAGCATACCTTCAGTCGCATTTTTTCTCCAAACAAAGCACATAGATACGCTAGTACTCATTTTGCCGCCGTCAATATAAAGTGACAATTAGTTTGTTCCATTAAATTTTTATTTGTTACCGTATATTTTCTTTTGTATAGCAGATGATTTTATTTGGACACTAATAACTGTCATTTATATGGGCGGTTATCCAAGATTGCAGAGGTATCATTTGACTGATCCAACTGTCATGGCTATTTTTAGTTCCTACATAAATTTGACATCGGCACGGAATATTTGGTACCATATTTATCAATCGTGCCAAAAATGATGAAACACATCCCGTGCATAATGACACAAAATTAATATTGTCCACTATTACTCACAAACATCCACCACCACAAAAACCACCCATTGCCACTGCTTCTTCCACCACCGTTAAGGGTTACCGCCTCCACCACCCCAATAACAACCACCACCAGTTTCCACTATTACTAACCAACACCACCACAATCGTCACCAATGTCTATTGATATAATTCTTATCAAAATTATCATATGTAAACAAATATTTATTATTAATTAATTATTTTATTTTTTTGAAAATTTAATGAGATTTTTATAATGATAATTAATGAATTATTGATTATAAAAATTAATGAAACACTAATTAATATAGCACATAAACATAACATAGTTTTTAATGGCAATCATGTAGTGGGCTAATGACCATTTATGGAGTTTAATGGGAGATAAAGGATCCAATTTTGTTACCAATATCCATTGATATAATCCTATCAAAATGTATCATATAATTTAAAAAATATTTATTAGATTCATTAATGAGACATCTATAGTGATTAATTAATAAATTTTTGATTATAAAAATATTAATGACACACTAATTAATACACATAAACATAACATGGTTTAAGGGAAAATTATGAAGTGGGTCAATAATCATTTAAGGTATTGAATGTGAAATGAAGGATCCAAAACAACCACAACCCTTAGATCTCACATTTGGCGAGATCGCAACGGTCCGTTTGTCTAGGCAAACTTGTCTTCGATGTGTTTTATACTATTGACAAGGGATTTGCCCGTGCCGCAGACGACACGGGATTGAGTGTTTTAGAATGCCTTTTTTTTTAAATTATTTTTACACGCGTAATAATATCGAAAAGCAAATCAAAATATTTTGGAATAGTACTTGATATCCACTACCACTTCATAGTTTGAGCCAAGTTCGGTTCAATACTAATTTAGTCAGAGCCAGTGCAAAGTTCAATACTACTTCATAGTCTGAGCCAATGCAAAGTTGTAACCCATAACCAATCTGCGGCAAAACCCAATTCCTTTCATGATTTCAATCCCCATAATATACAAATATATGTAACTGTATGATAACCCCTAATTTGAACTTTTATGTTTGCCAAATGTAGGTGGAAATTTTGACATTAGAAGCAGCTGAGGGTGACAGCAGTTCTTGGTACCCCGACTTTCTTTGCCAGTATACTGATCATGCAATGTTTAATAGACCTGCTATGAGAAACTTATGGGGTGCATTAATTACATTGAAAGGAACAATACTGCCCATGAAAGTAAGTGGAAGGCGTGCATTCCTTGCCAGTGTTATCTGCATAATGCATAACATTGTTTAATTGGTGTATCATGTAGGTATTCAGACTAAAGTAAGCAAAATAGATGTTAAGTAACCTAGGATATGCTAATGAAGCATGCAAGATAACACTGCAAATCTGCAATGCAGGTCTCACATTGAAGAGATACCCTGCACAACTTTCATTAATTACATAGAAGCATTCATGGGCAACCCAATCAGCTGTTTTCGCAACATTTGTAGGACATATTTAGGACATATCAAAGATCAACAATGATAGTAGTCAGTACATCACCTTGAGAGTGTTCAAGCCAATCGATGCACCTATTGTGCATCACAGGACAGCAGCATCCCAGTCACTTTTGTACTGCATCCGTTGAAAGGCATGTGGCAGCAGCCACTGTCTCCTACATCTGCCTCTCTAGGATCAGCAAATTCTGGAAAGGATGAGCATTCCGTGGGTAGCTCCGATAATTATCAAGCTAGAGTCTTAACCTCGGGGGTACTAACATAACATGTCGATCATTATGACATGGATCCTACATGGTAGTAAATTGTAGTGTCATTTCTCGAGAAGAGTGAAAAACCCCTATGGATTGGTGAGGTAGTTGTTATTTACATGAAGCAAGAGCACAATGACCAATAACATGGCATCAAAGATTAAATAAGATAAAGTAGGGTTTACATGGGCTTTTGGCAACATATGTCTAGGCGAAAATTACGACATTTGATGGTGATTAAACATAATTACCTCATGTTGGCTAAGACTGAAATTCGTACCTCCAGCGTTGGAGAGTCATTTAGCGCAATCTGCACGACAGGAATCCTTTTCATTTCCTTGTGAGTGCACAAATGGATTAACACACCTACGAACAGCTAATGGAAACGTCAGGAAAACAGATGAATTGTCATCTTATTAGGAATGAAAAAACATATAGCAAAATTTAGGGAGTCAGATAACTAACCGGGAAATTAAACAGGTGTTGCTGAGATAGAATCCTGGATCGACAAAATCTTAAAACAAAAATTGTGGCAGTGAATGTCTAATTAGTTGCAAGTAAGAGGCTTAACTTATCCACCAAAAGTTCATTCAAAGAGTAAATCCAGAGAGTAGTTAGAAGTCTAAATCATTGCCTATTTCGAGTTCATCACTACTTTAGATGCACGTACATGAATAAATTTTTACGGATGTTGAATTGTTACTTTAGTAGCTTTGCAACTATTTAGATGCGTAATAGCGATCACGTAATCACAGTTTTCAAGTAAAAGCGGACTTGCAGAATGACAATTTTGCAACCAAACACATAACTTTTTTTTTATCCGAAACACATAACTTAAGAACCATTGTCACAAAGTCGAGACAAAAAGAGATGGGGGTTTCTTTAAAGTCCAGGCAACTTCATTATTTGATGTCTAAATAGTAGATACATGCGTCATGTTTGAAGCTCTCCAGCGTAGGTCTTGATTTGGAGAAGGAAAGGGTACTGGATATGATAGTTTAACATCATTCAAATGACTTACATTAAAGATTTACTATACAACCAAACCCAAGCACGAATATGACAACCCATTAACCAAAACTTCAAAAGATTCCTCAAATTTGAGGGCTTAATTTGAAAATCAAAATAAACCCAGTTAATTAAGATAAGAATAGCATAAAATTACCTATCCAGCAGGGAAATACCTAAACTGATTCAGCTGAATATCTTCAAGCATTTTCTTTTGATGCTGCTTTATCACTTAAAAGGATTGAGAATTCTTCAAACTTTTATCAGAAACGGAGAGTGTGAGTGAGAGGCAACCACCCAATTTCTGATATTTATTTTGTGATTCAACAATAATGATCGGAGAAAGTGAACAGTTTCAGTTTTATAGATATAGTACAACTCACCCACATTAAGACCAGCTGCTCCCACCATTTCCCCATCATTGGATCTCACACTTGGCGAAATCGCAACGGCCCGTTTATCTAAGGGAAGTTGTCTTCGATGTGTTTTATACTATTGATAGTTTAATTGAGGTAAGGGTGATTTCGGGAATGAAATTAGACGGTTTTAGATCGCGAGGGTTAAACCTTGGTACATACGTCGAGGCCGAGTCTTATGGTTCCTCTCTTCAGCTTCCACGAGAGTTTGAGGAAGGGGCTGAGTCTTACGGCTGATAGTACGATCAACCAATATCCGCCTAAACAAGGGGCCAGTAATCCTTCGCAATACACTTTTGTAAGAGAACTCTTTCTTCATAATTCAGTTGAGTGGGATGAACCCAAGCTTAGGGATCTTTTCGAAGATGAGACAGTTTATCTCATTCTGAATACTTTTATCCATCCAAGTTGTGAAGACAGGTTGGTTTGGTTTTGAAGAAAAATGGCAAATTTTCGGTTAAATCAGCTTATAGAAAAATGTTTGAGGACCAGCATGGGGGCTACACAATTGAATCAAGAATGATAAGAGTTTACAAAGCTTTGTGGAAGCTCAAAACCCGTCCAAGAGTAAGACATTTCATCTGGAAGTGCTTAAGAGGTACTCTACCTACAAGAGAAATGTTATCTCGTCATCTGAATCACATCCAGGATGTGTACCCTTTTTGTCAGAGCTGTGGGGAGTCAGAATCTCACATTCTAATGCACTGCAACACTATTAAGTCAGTCTTTTGGTTAGCTTATGGGGTTGGAGATCAGATGGAGTTTAGTGTCTGAAAGACTGGATATGTTCTTGGTTTGAGAGTTTCTTTGCAAAGCAAATAACTGAGAAAGACTTGATCAACAGCGCAATCACGGCATGGTGTTTATGGACTGAAAGATGTCAAGTAGTACACCAGCAATATAATTTCAATACTGACAAATTGATCTATATGTGCAGTGTTATACATACTCTTGAATTACACGTGGCGCCATCCTCGAGGGCCTTACTGTTAGAGCATGGCTCGGTCAACTTCACTAAGTGTTTGTAAGTGTAGAAAATGCCTTTACCTTTCGGAGGCATCCTAGAAGTGAAGATGTATGAGAAGACTACCTAAGAGATGTAGAGTATCGTCAGTGACATCCCTCAGCGGATTGCTAAATAGAAGAAGTCAGCGTTTAGCCAAGGAGAGAGCATACCAGCGTATTACACGAGAAGAATACGAAGGTGTACCAAGTATAGCGGGTTAGACACGTCACCGACAACATCAGAGAAGTAGGTGAGCAATTAATGAATATCAGAACGGTCGAATTGTCAAAGTTGACTCGTTGACTCAGTGGGAAATGAGTCGTCATACTTATCCACGCTAAAGGTCGGTTGTTAGGGCATTGTCCGGTCAAACCCACTAGCGTTGGTATGTCAAGCTAGTTGTCAGTTTTAGGTGTCAAAATACAATTCTTGATTTAGCCTACTAGAGTTTAGATTTCGGAAATGGGATATAGACAGAGTAGTAGAGACCTTGAAGACGAAGACTGTGAAGACAAAGAAGACATCAATTATTCTTCATCGACAAAAGGTTAGTAGGAGTTATGACTTTATGGATATTCTTCTATTTCTACTTTCTCTATTCTTTCTAAATATAGTCGACTACTTTAGTAGTGATAATAGCGATTGAAATCGTATTCTTGCGTAACATGGCCTTGTGTCATGACCAGTGTTTGATCCCACGAATACTGTGAGTCAAGAATGTATGAGATAGATTCGACGCCATATGTCCATTGCAATGGTTTGCTTGCAAACTGTTAGTTGGATATGGATGAATCTAAAGGAGTACTCTTGAGCAAAGAGTCCATGGATCACAGCTGAGGACGTTCTCACGTCTAAGTTCTGGCTCAGCCCAGTACTTCCAGCGGAATCCGTATTTGACCAAATTTGACAGACAGACGGTTCCCGAACCGGTCTACGTACCAGACACTTGGGAATTATCCTGAGTTCGAGATGTCTATTTTGTTCACGTACCAGTACGTGAACCTGACGTGGATATCTCACTGGTTTTCGAATTTAGTGTATATTCTTTTAGAATTTCACTCTGAGTCAAATTCCAAACTCCTTTATCTCTTAGATGGACTTGTGTAAAACATAAAGACCTTTTGTGTTCCATCTAACGATCCTCAATGAGTCAATAAGATAAATCTCTGGTTTGTTGGATTTCTATCTTGAAGTGTTTTTGAGCCAACAAAACACTTGGCAGATAATTCAAAAAAGAATTCCAATTGAGACTAATCTCTATTACTTGGTTGGCAAGTTTAGGGTTTTCTTAACTTGTGGGACAAGTAATTGATTGCTTAATTCCAAAGCAACCTATCTTATTGAGTGCTATAAATAGAGGTGTCTACGGACAAATACCGCAAGCATCAAGCATACGTGAAGGTCCTTAGGGAAGGTAACGTAAACTCTTTTCACTTCGGTGAATGCTTGTTGTGGTATAGTCATCCTCTATAGGTTGCAGCTCCTCTGGGAACTCCCTACGACTATAAAGACTTCTCTTGAGAGTTGGGAAGCACATGTAGGAGATTGAAACCATCTTTGGTTGAAATCGGATTAACTTGTAACCTTGGTAACCTGATCACGTTCTTGTCTATTCTAAAGTCCGTCTCTTCTGATATACGGTTATTCAAGAACTGATACGTTACTCAACAAGGTTGGAAAGGTAGCAACGCACGGCTGCACTCGGTGTTGTAATACCTAGTTGGCTCCAGTTATATAAGTTCCTTAAGTGGTTCTTCGTGTATAACTGAGGTAGATTCGAATTGGGCATTGCTTACTTGGTTTGCGTGTCAGCCCCGATTCAAGAAGTAGATTTCCGTATGACCTGGATTTAACAATCCGAAGGAAGTCATCTTGTGTATGGTAAACTGATAGAGGACAGTTACACCATACGTCAACAGTTTGGTTGAAAAGCCAGTATTGCTGACACAAGCCTTTGGCATCGGTCAAAGCAACTCCTAGGCCTGTAACGGACGTCAGCTAGGGGAATCAAGTGCGTGACGATCTGTGGGGGATCCAGAGACGTAAGGAAGGCGACAGTAGCCAATTCGCTTGGAGGGCTTGAGTTGGTCTCTGCTACATCCCAGACCGAAGTCTTATAGTAGGCTAGTTTGTAGTCAGTTTGTACTGGGCGGTGTTCAAACTGGACGAGGTCCCGAGGTTTTTCTGCAAGGCAGTTTCCTCGTTAAAAAAACGTTTGGTGTCTTGTGTGCTTTTACTTTCCGCATTATAACTCTGATTTATAATTAAAGCACCAAGTAGTACGTTATTACCTAACTGTCGAGATTACTCCAGTTAGAGGTTTGGATATTGATTTTTGAGATCGTCCAGACTTTAACCATAAGACTCACGATCCAAAACAAAAAGTTGGTAGTATTTCGGTACCCCTTCTTTTTCAGTTGGTATCAGAGCGGGTTAACACATTAAAGACCTAACTGTCTATGTTTATCTTGGTTCGTGAAATAACGTCAGAATGAAGGGATCAGGCTTTGATTACTCAAAGTCATTGGGATTGTCCGCTCCAAAGGCATCCACTCCACCTGTTTCACAACAGACTGGAATAAATTCTGGTAAACTTCATAGTGCAGTAATCCAGAATGATCCTTCATCCAGAATTCTCCGTATTGAACAAACAGAGGAATACATATCCTTGTGAGAGAAATATGTTCAAAGTCTAAGTGATCTCCATGAAGCATACACTCGAGAGTGCTCACTTTCAAAACTCCTAGAACAACAAGTCCAGAAATTGGAAACAGTTGTTCAAGAACTCAGAGAGTCTAAAGAGAAGATTTCTTGTCTAGAAACTGCTCTTACTTTGAGTCAAAATCGTGAAAAACAAATTGCGGAAAAACACGATTTGGAGATTGAAAGCATTCTGACCAGCAAAAGGAATGTAGAAGATCACTTAGCCAATGCTCAAGAAAGATGCAAAATTCTTGAAAAAGAAAATCTGAAACTTATGGACTTGTCCCAAATCCATAGTGAGTCAGAAACAATTTCAGGAAGCAATGTGGAGAAACCGAACACCCTGCCTATCACATCTGCATCAGAAAGAGTCATTGAATCTGCTAAAGTCACTAATAAAAAGAAGGCAAAACCTTCAGTCACCACGAATGTAGTAACCACATTATCTGATTCCTCAGGTAATGATAGTGATAAGCAGATTGGTGGTAAACGATATGAAATTACATGTCGATTCTGTAAAAAGAAAGGACACCACCAAGGAAACTGTAATAGTCAAAAGAAGAAGAAGCAGATTGATCAACTGCAACACACGTTAAACCTTGTGTTAAAAAACGTGTCTGAACTCTGCAGGTCTAATCCACGGGTGATCCCTAGAAATAAGGCCTACATGAGATCATCTTCGCCCATGAAAAATGGCAGAACTATTACAGAAAAATGGAGACATAATGATCAACCGTAGGATAAGAGAACTTCCTGGGTCTCACGAAGTAAGTCTCCTAACAAGACAACCAATTCTTTAAGAAACCAATCTCATTCGAATCGATTGGTCACTCAAGAAGAGTTACATAAAGCGTTGTCTAATATTGCTAAGCAATATCACTCCCAAAGGAAGAAGTCTAGAAGTTCCTCCCACACTGGGTCACATGATGACGTCAGTAGCTTCTATGATCACCCCAAGGGAACGTCATCCAGTTCTAGACGATGGTAGAAAGCTGGTGAGCCTCCAGGAACTCACCAAGACACTAAAGTCTAGTGTCAACCAAGCTTCCTTATTTTTGTGTACTGGAAATAAGGAACGCTTATCATAGGATTAACATCCTAAACTATACAGTACCCCTTGGCAAAAATAAAACTCTATTGCCATTGAGAAAAATACTGAGAAACGTATAAACACTAAGTCTCTAGCAGACCTATCAGTTTGCGAACCAGTTCGCGAACCGTGTGAACGTGTTTTTCTGTACGTAAAACTCAGAAAGAAACCTGTATTAACCAGCTGGCATCATTCTCTCTTTACGAAAACTAAAACTCTGTTTTCGATTTACTCAAATCAAGAATGTAAACCTGATGGGACTCTGGGTATGCAGTATTTGAGTCAATCCTTCCTTGGTATTTCTCTATAAATACCTAAACACCTGATAGATTATATCATTCAAGTGTTTTCTTGCCTACTTTGTTTAAAGCCATGAACAAGTACCGCATGACAGGAAGTAAGAAGAAGAGAATTCTGGTTAATGAAGTTCGGTCTCCTCCTAAGATCAAAGGAAGAGATGCTAAGGTTTCCTGCTACTTTGCCTACTACTATCAGGACTTTGAAGAAGCTGATATGTATAACGGTGATGTCTTATATGATATCATCCAGTGGTGCAGAGAGATTTTTCCTCAGCATAAGGAGAACATGATAGACTGTGATTTGCTTGGCCACCAGATGGAGGAAGTGTTGATTGAGATTATGCTCATGAAAGCACAATTAAGAAAGCTTGTCAAGGCAAAAAGATTGTTTTCAATGATGCAAAGGAAACAAAAGACAAGTCTTCCATGAGCAAATCTGCCTAAAAACAGTATTATCATAGTTATCTTATAGTTTTGAGTAGATCAGATTAGTTGGTTCCTTGTGAGAACTTGTTCTTACTTTTGCCTAAGGAATATAAACTAAATCTGTTTAGTAGTTTGCCTTTCATGCTTTTTAGAGTTTTTCAAGCATGTACTACTTTATTTCATTAATAAAAGTTATTTTTAGATGTTATTAATGATGTTTGCAATATTTGATTTGTTTACCTCAATCTTATTGCAAAACATAAGCTTTTTCCATTGCTTCGGTAGTGACGTAAAGCTATGTCTATTTACAAAAGTTATGCTTTTTCCATTACTTCGGTAGTGACGTAAAGAAACTTTTGATTATATGATTTTTAGGGTTTTCTCAAACTCATAATCATATAATTCTCTTTCCGAAATTGGCTAAGGAAAAGAGATTACCAACAAAGCAAAACTGGATAACATTCAATTGTTCTTGTCCATGTTAGTCTTTGTCAGTTGTTCTTTATTGAATAACACCACATGGGGGAGAGTTCTTTTTGAACTTGCGCTTAATAACAAATCTTTTTGGGGAGCGTGGATGTGGAATATTAGGAGAAAGTGTATCTTTATTTCTCCATAAGGTGAGAACTCAGGAATCTAGTTGTTCAGATTACCTAAGTATACCATCTTTTAAGCTTGATATGCGAGTACTTAGCTTCACCTGTCCTTATAGGTGTATGAAACCCTAGTCTCAAACTATTTTGTCATATTTTTGTGACAAATAGGGGGAGAATACATATGGTTCTTATTCTTGTGGTTGTTTGCATTACTAGTGCATAACCATAGGGGGAGAACATCATATGCTTACTTGTTGTGCTTTTCATAAAGTATCAAGTAAGGGGGAGTAATTAAAGCTGATATCGAGCTTCGTATCAAGAATGAGTAGAATCACTTTAGAAGTTCTGATACACCAACTTCAAAGTTTGCTCAGACTCTTACTCTTACGCACAAACAACATGTGGGATGAGCATACCAAACCCACGTAAGCCTAAGCATACCTTTATGGTTGTTTGAGCTGGATATGTTGTGACTGCTGACTACGGATTCATCAACAGGAGTTTAATGAACACATCAAGACTCAAAGGAGAAGTTGAAGAATTCAAGAAATCAAGAACTACATTTGGTTAGTACTTCATTGTATATTATTTGAATCCATATGTAAATTGATTTTGTCACTAAAATTGACAAAGGGGGAGATTGTTAGGGCATTGTCCGGTCAAACCCACTAGCGTTGGTATGTCAA
>JAJJMA010023630.1:62308-77875 GCA_023529015.1 Papaver nudicaule
GCACCAAGTAGTACGTTATTGCCTAACTGTAGAGTTGACTCCAAAGTACTCTTTGTCGAGGTTTAACAACTCCAGTTATAAGTTTGGATATTGATTTTTGAGATCGTCCAGACTTAAACCATAAGACTCACGAGCCAAAACGAAAAGTTGGTAGTATTTTGGTACCCCTCCTTTTTCACTTTTCAATCCTTATGATATCCTTTCTCCAATTTGATTAAGATTCTTCCTATTGACCCCCTTTTTTCGATCTGAAATTTGCTCTTTTAACTTTCTCTAGGTATTCCTTCTTTTCCCCTCTTCTTTATGGATACTGAAATTTACTATCTAATGGGTGTGTTGTTTGTTCTTCTCTGTGTTTTCCAGGGAAGGATGCTTGGAGCTGAAGCTCAGTTGTGGCCTGAACAATTCATTCTTATTAATGGTGAGATGAATTTCGACAGCAAATTGCAACCTAATTTCAGGAGAATCGGGAAACTTGGGTATATTATCTGTTTCTTTCTGAGTCTGAAAAACCGAGTCATGAACAGTATATGGAGTTTGTACCGCCTTAGAAATCCGAACAAGTGAGTAAAGACAAATTTCATTTGTGCTCTTCAAGAAACCATCATTACAAATTCCATTTGTGCGCCTCAAGAAATCATCATTACAATGGTTTTTTTAATTTTTTTCTTCTACCTACCTTGCTTGCTCAACTGGTAAAGGGATTAGCAAATCTTTGTCAGAATTTCATATTAACAAATTCTCTTTGCATGCTAATAGTGCCCTGGTTGAAGATTACAAGTGTCAACATGTTCACAATAGTTTTTACAACTCAAGTGGTAAAGATTTTTGCAAATCTTTGTCAGTTTTTCATATTATCAAATTATCTCTGCATGCTAATAGTGCTCTGGTTGAAGATCACAAGTGTCAACATGTTGATGATATTCTTTACAATATCCTGCATGCAAAAACTCATTACTTAAACACTTCTGAGCACCAAAATTTTTACACAAACAATTTCTTTCATTCAAAAACCTCTCTGAAAACTGAAACAAAACTCAACATGTCTGATATCCCCTCAAACACATTCATTTCTTATTTATCTCACTTGGTGCAGGAAGATGCATAACTGAGAATTGGTACTTACAGAGATTACATTGAATTTCTCAGCGTATCTACTTTGGCTATTCAAAAAGGAAAATATCCAAGGTTGGTGGCTAAGTTTTACAAGGAAATCCTAGAAGGTGATGATCCAGTAGGTTTATCAATTGGGGAAATGTCTTATGCTCTGAACTTGAATTGGTCTCCTGTTGGAAGGGTTTTAGTCAGGAAAACAAGACATCCTCAAATTTTCATCTTCAGGTTTACACATGAAAAGGACTTTTCTACAGCTATATATTCGAATCCAAATAGAGTTCATGGAAAACTACTTTCTCTTAGAATTTGGTCTGGTGATGAAGATATTTACCGGGTGGACTTCGGAACGCATGACTTCTGGATTACTTTCTCTCTTAGGAGCGACCTTATCGAAAGAGGTGATATTGCTAGAATGGTGGCTGAAAAAGTTGGGAAGGTGTTAGCTCTGATTGGCCCTGTTGCAGGAGGAAATGGTGTTTTCAAGGCTCATGTTATGGTTAATCTGTTACTTCCATTAAAAAACACTGCTAAAATCACAATAGTTTATGGAAATGACAGAGAGACCATCAATGTAAAAAATTTCTTCGACAGGCTCCCCTTTGCAACATGCAAGAGATGCTAGGCTATTGATCATAGAAGGGATGAGTGTGAAGCAAATATGAAGGTTGGAAGAAGGAACATACCAAGAATCACTATCCAGAATGAAGAAACTATAAATATCATCATGAATAGAAGATGGGTTCAGAGTAGCAGAATAATAAGTTCAGTTCAAAATGCAGTTGTTGGTCTAAGAATCCATGACAGTGAAATTGATAGGGAAAGAAGCCAGAAAAGCAATAAGAGGAAGAGAATGAGGTTGGAGATTAAAGAAGATCAACATGGTATTACTACTCTTGAGTTTGCTTCATCACCGCAAGTGGTTATGCATGATGGTTACATCAATGTTAATCAAGCTAATGGAAAGCAAACTGATCAAGCTACTGGAAAGCAAACTGTTTCTCAAGATGATTTGACTAACACTTTGTCAAAAAATGAAAATGAAAGTGTTAGGGCTGATATCATTTCTCTAGATGATCTTAGAAAATCTATAAAAGGAAAATGGAAAGTGGTTGAAATAAGGAGGAAGGACAGACAAAAGGTGAAGGCTTAGTTATGTAAAACACAAAAGTCGAAAAACATAAAAAGAAATTCTCATATTGGGCTAGATTGTTGGGTCAATATGTTAGCTTGGGTAAGGAAATGAATCATATTAGTATTGGGAAGGAGAGAAACAAGAGTTTGCTTAGTAACTGGGTTGAAATTGATGAAAGTGGAAATGATGAATGTGATTCCTCTATTCCAATTGAAGTGGCTGAAAAGTTATTGAATGAGGATGTGAATGAGTCACAATTGGTTGAATTTGCTGTGTCTACTGATATGGCTGAGAAAGATTTCAGTGACTTTTCGGAAAAAATTAGTAAGGAGAAGGCTATGACAATCAACTCCAATAACAACTCATCTGATGGGCCTGCAACTGAGCTTCAAGGAAGAGCATCTGTACCGAATGAGAACACATGGGTAAATTCTCAATCTACTCACATGTTCCTCATTTTATTATCCATATGCTTCCTTTTTTCTCGTAAGTCTAAATATATTAGAAATATTTGTTTAGTTAGAGTCTACCTATATTATCACTTAAAACATATACCTCAAATTTGCCATGACATTTTTATTTACCTTGATGTTCTTATTATAGCAATTTTTTTCTTTAACCATCACATGTTTATCTGTTACTTTATTCATGATGAGAGAAACAAAGGATTTGATTTTAGGGTCTTATCTTGGAATCTGCAAGGCTTGAGATCTCAACTTAAGCAGGATCATCTCAAACATTTATGTAGTTCAAAAAATATTGACATGTTTTTCCTTTCTAAAACTAAGACACAAATTCCTTTCATGGAAAAGGTTCTTAAAAATATAAAGGCAAAAGAGTGGTTAGTAATCCCATCAATAGGAAGATCAGGAGGGTTTATCATAGCTTGGTTTCAATGTGTAACTGCTAGGCTCATCTCTTTTAAGGATAATGTATACAATTTTAGCGTAAATAAGGATAATACTAGTCTGCATATTACTTTTATATATGGTGCTCTCGATGCTAATATTAGAGTTAGTCAGTGGGATTTTATTTCCATCTTTAGTGTTCAGAACATTCCTTGGGTTTTGATAGGTGCTATGTAGTCGATCTCGGTTTCGATCTTGTCTTGGTCGAGGACCGAGACAGTTAGAGCATGGCTCGGTCAACCTCACTAAGTGTTGGTATGTCAAGCTTAGTTGTCAACTTTAGTGATCAAAACTCGACCGCTAAACAACACACAATTAGGTGAAGTCATGTGAGAGTTAGCTTTAAGATGTGGAAGATTTTGGTAGGATTTAGAATCACTGGTTGAAGAGTTGAAGAAAGACTGAAGATCAAACGAAGACATCCGGCTTCATCATTCAACAGGTTAGTGAATCTACATAACGCGATTCCATTATCTTTTACACTTGTGCTACAAAAAACATAAACATAACTCTTAGCTTGAGCTTTACGTTATGACTTGATCACTTGTGATCAGTGTGTCTTATGATAACTCCACTATACCGCTTGCGGTATTTGTGTTGTAGTTATGACGTTCCATATTGCTTAGAGCTTTCTTTTCTTCTCCGTCTCTAAGTTAATATAAAGGTTTTTCCTAAAACCTTTTCGAGTTGGATATATCAATGTGATGTTATCTCGGTAGTACTACGAGATTTGATCCATCACAGTATTGTGTCTCTTCTTACCTAGTCTGGCTCTGTCGGATTGATTGCATATACTTGTATGAGCCAATGTAAGAGAGATCGTGACTCACACTTATGTTGTGTAGACTCGAAATACTGTTGTTCTGAGATTCGAATAAGACGTCATGGTTTGGCTCTGAATACTGAAGTTCTGAATCATTCACTTGATTCTGTATATGAACATCTTGTATGCCATATCTCACTTCTGTATTCCGAAACCATATTTGTGTATCTCAACTTATGAATTTTCGATGTTCGAAACCTCAATGTAGATTATTTCGAAACCATAATCTGGTTTTCGTATTCATAAGCTATTGGTCCGAAACTTAAATATAGTGACCAATGAAATAACACAGATTCGTAAATATGTTTGTTGGCTTACAGTGACTTGAGAATCGAGGCCAATGTGTCTTGACCATGTGAGTTCTAAAAGGTCGAAAAGACCCTGGGGTTTCCTAAAGGTTTATGTGAACCGGGAAATATATTCCTGTGCGTCGAGGCTAAAAAGGTGTGATGCTGAAACGGTTCTCGACCACATGGACTCTCAAGTACGACACCAGACATTTGTGGAGAATTTAATATGTGTTTCTTGTTTCGAAACCTTAACCAAGGTTTTGTTAAACAGAATCTAGATTTCGAAACCAAACTTTAGGTTTCGCTATATGGAAATTTGATTTGGGAACCTTAATATGGTTCTGGTCATATAATGAACTTTAGGTTCCGAAACCTTAATTTGGTTTCTGCCAAAACAGATGTACGTTTCGAAACCATAATATGGTTGACTCAGAATGCGTAACTTCGAAGTTCAAACTCTATCTTTTTGATTTGTGCTTCAACGAATTAATGAGTTTGATATTCTCGGTTTGAAGTTTGAATTCGTTCATCTTCAATGTACAACTAAGCAAGATTGAGTCATCATCAGAAATATGGTTAATCGCTCTAGTTAGTAGACACATGATTTCTGATCAATACTGTACGTGATTAAAATCTTCGTATGATTACTACTCGATCAAATATTCATTTGATGTTTTGATTTGAATTCTTGGATATCATTAACGTGACATCTATATTGGAATCAAGAATTCAGAAGATTTAACATTTTGCTAGTTACTCGTGGAATCTAGCACCGTACTTCCAATGGTATATCTATTTGCGTGATTTGGAATGTCTGAACCTACGTGTTCACTTAGCCTTAACACACAAGGCTTGTCCACGTCTGTTATGATAAGTTTATGCGGAACGTTGAACCACGTTGGACCGGATCGCACTTCCACTTAGGTTCGTCTGGTTAGCCCAGCAACACCAAGGAAGTAATGTCAACATTATTAAAGCTGGTGACGACATTTGGAAGTAATAATATCTAAGGAGATTTTTGAAACAAAGGACACGTTTCTAATTGAGCTCTTTTCCATGGAGCATATTTGGTAAGCGTTATATTTCGAATTAAAAGAAATATCCAAATATACCTTAAGATATTATTTACTTTGATTGCTCTTGGCTAAACATCTCTCGAAAATATATTTTCTTTATGGTATATATTTTTCTTAAATGTAAAATGCTAGAGTATTAGTTCTCATTAAATGCTATGAGAATAAATGGGGAATTTTGGAATTAATATGTAAATGTGCTTTGTGGAATTTCCGAAATTAAGTTTGCCTCATTTCAAAGCTAATCCTTAGTCAATATAAATAGGAGTGGTATCTCTCTTTAAAGATTTATCCCTCTGGCCAAGCTCTTCTTCGGAATTGTAAGCTTGTGTTTGTCTTTTGTCTTTTCAGTTACCTTTGAGCTTTTTCTCTTGGTCTAGAATTGCGTGAAAGTCTTCTCTAGGGATCGAGAAGCCTAGAAGTACCTCTTACGGGGAAACTAGTTTATGTTTGCTAGTCTTCTTTGTATTGTACTTGTGTTCTGTTCTATCGCGTATATCAAACCTTGCGATCTTGTTTATTATATGGTCCTTCTCTTCTGCTATAAGGCCACTCAAGATCGTTGTGATTAGAACATACTCTTTATCTATTAACCTGGATTTGTCAGCAATCCGCTTTCGGTTTGTGTGCCTAAACTATAGATATTGAATGGAATCAAGATCGCGGTTATTGGATTTGTTCTTTGCAGGTTCATCGTTCTTCACGGTCATATCATATCGTACTTGCTACAGCTATCTGCTTGATTCCAAATGGGACGACAAGGTTGCTCTTTCGGGAGTTTAGGTTTTGAAACCTTGATCGATATCTCGAGGTGTTTATTGCCTAAGTAAACTCAATATCCTCGCTCTTGGTGTGAAAAGACTTCGGTGAAATATCTGTTAGTTACCAAGGATATCATCTAGCGATTTGACCTGCCGCTAATTGGTTGTTGTCCACTAAGGTTGTAATCGTCCGATTGGAGGTCGGGTAGCGATAGTGAAAAGGAGGGGATACCGAGATACACCACCAACTTTTAGTTTTCGTGAACCTAATTGATTCCGGTTGTTTGAATGATCTCACAAATCAATATTCAAACAACAACCTGAGTATAGTTCAGAGAACCGAACCCTAACAAGAACGTGGTTCTTGTAGATCTCAACAGAGATGGATTCACTCAAAGGTTATGAATCAACAAACTTGCAATTACTTCAATTATATAGATCAGAGACAATATAATGGGGAAGGGAAAAGTAATGCAAGACACCAGAATTTTGTTAACGAGGAAACTGCAAACCTAGCAGAAAAACCCCGGGACCTCGTCCAGATGTGAATACCCTCAGTATTAACTGAATACAGACGCTAGCCTACTCTCAGACTTCAGACTGGAATGTATCGAGACTGAATTCGCCCTACAAGCAACTCAGCTACCAATGTGCTCCTACGTCTCTTGGCTCCCGCAGAAACCTACGTACTTGATTCCCCTAGCTGACGTCCTTTACATGCCTAGGAGTTGCTCCACTTCCCTTCGTGAAGACTAGCGCTACCCTGCCTCTAACAGGACGCCTAAAAGTATCCAAGTAATTAAACAAGAATACGATTGTAATTTCCTTTAGACTTAAAGTCAAGGTTAATGGAAATCTGATATGTTGAATAGGGCTTATTGATCTAGCCTAAGCAACTTTACCTCTTAACGTTTGACGAACTTAGTATGAAACCTAGTTCGTGAATATACGTTAAGGAACTTCTAGGGTTTACGATATAAGATCTACCTTACGAAGTTTCTATCAAATCTTGGTCGTGATAAGATTGAAAACATTCAATCGACCCAAGATACAGGATCAGGAATTTTACTTCCGACCTGTGCTTCACGATCCTCAAGTGAAGTCTTTAAATAGTCGTAGTCCAAAAGGACTTCGAGATGACGACCAACCTTTATGCAAGGATACACAGATGTGTAGAGGATTGAGATTGTATCTTGCAGAAGGTCATCTATTTATAGTGATCACCAAGGGAGGCTTTGCTTAAAGTTTAAGCAACCTTGAGTAGGGCTCAAGCAAGTTCCGGAACTAAAAATGTCCATAGCTTGAATACCCGTTCTCAATCTTCTATCAACTTTGGACTATGCCAATAGTTAAAGAAGACTCAACCTTGATTGAAGGTTTGCGACTTCTGGTCCAAATCATGTTTTAACATTGCTTGCGACTTCGGGTCCAAATACTTGTTTGAACATCGTTTGGATTAAGTAGTTGAATTCCATGGGCCAAGTAATGACGAGTCCGAGAACTAATCATGCCTAGATTGAAAACTTCAAGATATGAAAGTTGGAAGTTTTCTCATGTCTCATATCTACGCGTTCATGAACGCTTTCATAGAGCAGTCAAATAGAGTTCAGAAGAATTAAGGAGAATCCGTGAACTTGTATGAACGCATTCATACATACTTTGCTCGTTCTCTGAAATGCCATATACAACACATGTACGCGTTCACCATTGAGGTCTTTTTCAAGAAACAATTCAACATACTCTACCTACACATAATATCACGGATGTGACAAATGCAAAGGCGAAGAATCCTAGAATACCTTCGGATCATATAAACAACATCATAGACTATTGGTATGATAGAAATGGTAAATACGATACGGAAAGGAAAAACCTTTCTAACCTTTAGCGAGGACGTTATGATTTATCAAGTAGTAAGCTCTAGTCTTCGTCTTCATCAGTCTTCGCCTCGATTACCTAAAACTATCATAGTCCGAGGTTGTAGAGTAAACTTATCAAGGATTGTGTTTTTGTCTCATAAACTTGACAACTGACTTGAGATAGCAATATCAGTGGGTTCAACCGAGCAATGCTCTAACAGTCTCCCCCTTTGTCAATTTTAGTGACAAAAACCAATCTTACATATGGATTCAAAAAGTAAAATCTTTAAGCCCTAACCATAATGTACTTGATCTTCTTGTAATCTTCACCGTCTTCAGATAAGAGTGTTCCTGCAAGTGAAGACTCAAGCTAGAGATAACAAACTTCAAAGTCACCACACATCTTGGTTTCTAGAAGGACATAGTCCAACAAGAGTTTGTTATGCAATTGAGTAGTATGTAAAACTTGTAAGCATATTGCATCGATGCTTCAAGATACTACACTATTTGATATGTTCTCCCCCTTACTCAATATACTAACTTTTGTTTTGACATGACTAGCACATCGATTTTACTCCCCCTATGACAATGCCGTAGACAATTGTCGTAGTAGATAGAAAGATTTACCCCCCCTTACTACAAGATTTCTCCCCCTTTTTGTCATAAAATAGACAAAGAAAATAAATATAGGAATCCTCATAAAATCGCAATAACACTAGTACACAAATGAGCATTTAAGACGGTTTATTCATGGAGCCATGTGACGGTTTTGAATCAAGTGGCAATATGACATCCAATAAACACGTCTGGGTGAATGTAGTGTCTGTATTCCCCCTTTATACGACGGTTTTGATTGCTTATAGGATCCTTGGCAAGGATTGAGCTATCAACCGTCGCAACTACTGACCACATTTTCACTCTCTTTTGTGTTTGTCATAGCCAGTGTCGAATGACTGTTGAATAGCAACGTGAAAGCAATTCAATAAATTCTTCAAGTGTCCATTTGCTCAGATATAAACTACGCTGTTGATTCAGTAGCCTTCGGGAATCATAAGGGCGAGCTTGTGTTTGTCATTGTCAGTGTCGATCTACCAGTAGATAGCAACGTCAAGATGTTCGATAATTTCTATGCGTGTCCACTGTTGGAGTTTTCATTTGACACTTACCAACTAGAGATTTCCTTGAGTGTCCATAGACAGCTCAATAACCATACCAGGACAATAAGATGTAAGGTGCCAAAATATGGGTAGATTGCCACTTGAAGAAATAATTGTTTTCTCAGCGTGTCGGTTTTCATTCGACACTCTCCAATTCGAGATTATTGTTGGGTGTCCATAGCCGACATCTGTAGCTACTCTAGGACAAAAATGATGTAAAGTGCCAAAATATGGGTTAGTAGACACTTGAAGAAATCAATTTTTACTCTGCGTGTCCAATGTGGAGGTTTCAGTTCGACACTCACCAATTCTACATACTTGTTGGTGTCCATAGTCAGCATCTATAGCCACTCGAGGACAATAAGAGTTGAGCTGCCTAAATATGGTTATATTGCCACGCGATCTATCTTATCTAAGGGTACGTGACAAAAAAAATGGACGAACCTCTGAACCGGGTCAGGGGCCCATGTCCGCGAGCTAATATTTAGGTGCATGAACCAGGCTCAACCATCCGGGGTAAGCCCTCCAGTCCATAAGATCATTTAGAACTTACACAGCAACGATGGGCTTAATATAGGTTACAACCCAAGATAAATCTGATAAGGCCTAGGATCTATCACAGTCTTCACAGACGTATTTTGCAGTTGGGCTTAACTATACTTTTTTATTCCTAAGCCAATTAGTTTAGATTAACTTACACATTGACCAGAAGAATCAAATCAAGATTTAAGCCCAGGGTTATCTTTGCCATCGAGGAGACTTTTCGATGATATTCTTAACTATCCCAATCCCTCTATTCAACCCTAACAGCAATGGATAATTTGCATTAAAGCTTAACTATTTTAAAATGATACTAACGAAGTGATATAATAGCAGGGCTCTAAATCCCGCTGAAGCTACATACTCCGTATATTAAAGTTTAGAGTTTCTTCTTTACAAAATGAGAAGAGACTACATATATAAAAGAAGAGACTGAAAACCATAAAAGAGTATACAAAAAATACTTACACCATTCACTTACGCCAAATACATATATACCCAAAAAGTTTAAACTCAAAAAGTTTCCCACATATGATGACAGTGTGTGCGTACCCCAAGAAAAAAACGAAGGGGAAATCTATAGATCGGTATCATACTCATCGTCGGATGTATAAGGCAATTCCATGCCCCGCCATAGTTTATATTCTCTGTCGTAATTCTTAGCAGGGCCGATTGGAGTTAGGTTACCCGGGAAAGCAACTCGACCACCTTTGGCGCTTAGGCCATTTTTAACGCTATTCAGTGCTTCCTGCGACAAGCGTAGCAACATTGGCCGTAACCCTCTTCTTGGGGGTCGGGTCTGGAGAAAACCAAACTGTCTTAGGACAAGGGATGGGACATAGTAAGTTAGTTTCTTGAGAGATGGAAGCACAACATAGGAGGTTTCTTCTTTAGTAGACCAGATCAGGGGCTCGAAATTCCAGTGCGGAATTCTCCAAACGATGGACTTTGCACGAACTGATCCGCTCTTCCAATGCCCGGCATTTATGGCAGCCAGAATGTTTCCAATTGCCCATCTCCTGACGTCTCTGACAGATATAACAGCATCCACGCCGTACCTATGCATGTAACGTTCATAAAAATTTGAAAGAGGACCAGGTTGCATGGGCTCGTCGAATTCCAGAAAATTCATGTGCTCCAGTGCCCATACCTGCAATAAATATTTAAATTGTAGCGGAAACAATACGACAACATTTGAGAATAAAAGAGGGTAATAAAAAACTAAAACGTACCGCAAATAACGTTGGACAACTGAGATAACCCCTGCTTTCAAATTTATCCAGGGACACAAGCAGTTGTCCTAGAACAAGTGGTACAATGGACAGACCATTGAGAGCTTGAATCAATATGGGCACAACTGCCAATTGACACATTCCACAACCATTGCTGAAGAGGAATTGGCCGGTAAAAGCCAGCACAAAAGCTCTACCCCTAACGCTGGGATTAGGGTGATCACGCAAGTCCTCACAAATCCAACGCACATTTAATTCCGAGTCGTTTATCAGATCCATGGCTTCATCTTCAGATATACAGAGGAACTTGGCTAAGTCTCTGGGAACTATAAGGGGTTCAATAGGCGGCAGGACTATTTTGTTCTTCAGTTTATGATCAAAGAAGAACATAAATTCTTCAACGACTGGACAAAAATCACAATCATTGATTCGGAGCACCCGTATTTGATTCCTCCAGAACCCTGCAAGGTAATTAGGAATAGATTCTGGAATCTCTATTTTGGCCAAATGAACTATCTTCTCAAGACCAAACTCCTTTACAATTTTCCAGTCCGAGAGTGGTAATTCCCATAGCCAATCGCAAACTAGCGTCGCCGCCATTGTGAACTACTGCAGGCAACAAATGCAAGACTATGAGGTTAATTTGAAGAATCCTGTGTAATGTACAGGGGATTTCAAATTTATGTATGTGTCTGAATTAGTGAAATAACAGGGGATGTTTACGACATGCTGATTAGTCCAAGGCTTTCAAATCTGATTGAATGCGACATGCAACTGATTAAAAGACACAGTATCCTTTTCGTATCTGTTACGCCATCCACGGCTATGTGAAAATGTAATCCACAGTTCCCAACTCTCCGTATCTATTATACATATCAAGTTTGCAAGATTCAATAGCACCAAAACTGTGTGGTGTTCAGTCAGGAATATTAATTGAAGTTCAAATGTCTCAATTCGAACAATGGATTTCTAAAAACTAATTGTGGGCGTTTTTGACATGCAACAAATTGGTACAATGCTTTCAGCTGCGATAAAAATCGTTTGCCACATGCAGCCAATTTAAAAGAGCAACATAAGATTCTTGCAGCTTCAGACTAGTAAAAAAAAAAAAACCATGAAATTGTGATGGTAAAATCATGAAACCATTTTTGGAAGCTTCTTAACAAAAGTGAAGTAACAAAAGCATGAAACCAAACAAAAATCGAAAGATATTCCGCTAGTTACCATACCAAGGAAAAAAAAGGCTAATAAAGTAGCAAATCGATACTACCATAACTAATTTAATCGTCAAAAACCTTCAACTGTTTTTGCATGTATGTCTAATAGCTATTTGTGGCCTTATGAACAAATATGGTGGCATAAAATCAGTTAGAGTAGATGGATGAGGCAGTTTTTCTCACCTTGAAACTGAGATTGCCCTTTTAGAAATCACTAAGCGCAAATCCGAAGGACAATTGGCAGGATGATGATATAAATACTGATGTCGATTGCCTGATTTGCGATGATCGTAGCTGCTTTTGGTGAAAGATTCATAGATAGATTTTCAGTTTCAGGGAATACCAAAGGTCTGCGTTTAAAAAATAAAGCTACAAAGATTTGGTTTTAGGGGATAATACCAAAGGACTGGGCTTTAAAAAATAGTTTCACATTTTTTAAGAAAGTTAATTAGTAGACCGCACCTCAAGTGCATGTAGAGAAAATTGCAGCATGCTAGATTTATGCGTATCTATTCTCCACAAAATGCGTTGACTATGATGGTGCGGTGGTGTTTGACCACTAATTATGGAATGTAAAAGATACACCAGATCAATGAAATCAATTATGATTCCATTTCAACGGTGATTGTGCGCGTTGCTCATATTTTCTTCCTTCTTCTAATATCAAAAAGTTTGTTTATTTGGGAAGGGTTATCACATCACCCAACCTTTCATCATTAGTACTCGTTTCTCCATACACTCAATTGTTTTGAAGAGTCTTATCATGTAACCGCTTCTCCATGCATACACTCAATTGTTTTGTAGAGTCTTCTCTTGTCTCCTGTCAGATATATAGAGTCTTCTCATGTCTTAAACGATTCATGTCAGATATAATTGAACTCCATAACTAACACTAGTATTAAAGCAAACACCCATTACAAAACCGTTCCAACCTACGACTTCTTCTTCTCCATTGAGAGCATTTTCAGACATCTAAACTAGAAAAAATAAATGACATACTGTCACGAATATGCAACAAAGGAATGGCACGCACGGTTCAGTAGAATGTTAATCGGGAAATTCACCGACGAAGACTTCACCATTTCTCCTGCATTGATGAAACAACACATGTGTCAGACGTACAACTTTGCGGCGGAAAATTTTGAAGTTCGATTTTATCATCCCCCGGGAAGCAGGAAGAATTACTACGTCTTTTATTTCTCAAACCACAATCTATGGTTACAGATGATGCGGCAGCTGCCACGACCCACTCAAATTCAGGAAGAACCTTTCTGGATCAAGGATTTTTGGTGGGGAAGAGATATCTTCGGCATGGATTGGACTACACCACCACATCACTAAGGATTATTTGATCTAGGTGTTTATTTCATTAACTGTTAGTCTCTCCTTGCTTAGTAAATTTCGACTTTATTCTTGTTTGAGGGCTAGACATGTTGTCCTTTAGAGGCTTTTCCCGCTTTTTCTTTTGTAACCCTTTGGTCAATTATAGTAGAACCAGATTACAACTGTGTTATTACAACATCCAGTTATTCAAAATTGTATTGAGATCAATGCCCTTGAAAATTTCAGTCCCCGCACACCAATTGTATACCAGCATTTTGACACTGATTCTGATTGCCTCTACAACTTCCCATGAACCTTAAGGTGTGTACCAAACGTTTGAAAATCTCAAGGAAGGCTGAAATTTGGGATTGAGGCATTTGAGAGACTACTACCATCTCCCACTAACTGGAATTTGCTCACAACTTCAAGTTTCAAATTGATTTTTGCAGTCTGTAAAATTTAGGACCGATTCAAACCACCTATATGTGAGAAGAAAGCGATTCATACAACGAAGCAACGAAATTCCGAACTCCACAATAGCAAATAAAGGTCGACAAACATTACAAACGGACAATCATAGAACAAAAGAGAATACTGGAATCAGAAAAGAGGTACACACTGATACAAGAGAGCATGGAAAACAAAAAAGAAACACATGAAATTAATTTGCCATTAAAGAGCTCAACCAAGTGTGGAATTTGGCGAAGATAGAAGAACGCAACTGTTGGATTTTAGTAGTAGCTTTACCCCCTTGATTCATCAGACAGATATCCATCCACTTAGTCTCCAAAGGTCAAGCATATCCAATTTGTTAGCTGCAAACTCGGCAAACTCCTGGAGTTCATCTGCCGTAAAATCTTCAATATATTTTTTTCCAATATCTAGATCAGTATCTTCACGACATATCTCCGCCCAACGTAAATTCTTCCCAGCATCAGAAACCTGCTTGTCCTCCTTGCGGATGCCATTCGCATGATCAATCAATTCATGTAGATCATTTATTGACAGTTTATCAGCAATATCCTTGGCTCCTTGTAGGTTACTTGGTTTAATTGACTCCATCTTTCTTTTTTTTTCCAGTCTCACATAACTGATTGCTAGATTGTCTCTTTCCCATTCTAAAAAACAAATCTCTCTATCAATATCAACCTTGGCAGTTTAAGTTTCAACTCCTTGCAGTGGAAATACTTACACCAAAAAAATCTTCTGAGATTATAATTACTGAAGCGACAACACCTCTCTGTGCAGCACACAAAATCAAGAGTCTCCATGGAAAAATACGCCAACAAATCATGGCTATAGTGTAGGTGTGTATAGCTCTTGGATGACTAATCCTATATGCCCAGGCCTAGGGTCAATAGATAATTAGCCATTGTTGTAGTGTCCAGCGATTTGACCAAGAATTGGGATTCTTGGGCAGAACCACCTTGCTCTTCATGCAGAGTCACGTCTTTTGAGATTATGGATGTCATTGATGTATGTTTAGAAGGTACGGCTATCTATCTAAATCGATACAACAATGAATTATACCCTTAACCTAAATCTACACAGCATGAATGAGTTAAAGAGAAACAACATCAAAGATAACAATTTAGAAAGAAAAAACAAAAACAAAAACAAAAACAAAAGATTAAACACATGTAAACCACAAATTACCATTCCCATCACAACTAAAACAAAACATAACACCACCATGTCTTAATATCAACCAACAATAAAACAAGAAAAAAAAGAGAAAATAACATATCCGGTTACCACAAATAAGAGAAGAAAAAACCTTACTCGTCAGGATCAAGACCAACTCCTATGCACTTTGAACCTCCAAAGTTCCAGCAACAGACACCTTGTGATCTAGAATTTGAAGCTTCTGGTGACTGCAATCCTCTTGATCTCAGATACTATTTCCTGCTCTGGTGCTTGTTCTGGATCCAAGTTGATCACCTCTGGTTCTGGTGCAGCTGCTTGTGCTGGTACTATTTCCTGCTCTGGTGCTTGTTCTGTTCTAGCTCTTTCACTTGCACTAATACCACCGTCGACCCATTCAGGCACATGATATGGATTCCTAGCAACTGGTACACCATAATACTCGTGATCTTCGTCCATCCATCTTGGCTTATTGGACCTAGTAGAAGAAAA
>JAJJMA010023631.1:0-10623 GCA_023529015.1 Papaver nudicaule
ACTTTTGGGTACCAGTTTAAGCATGAGCACTGCATATCATCCACAATCTGATGGTCAGACTGAAAGAGTGAATGCATGCCTAGAGAGTTATCTTCGATGCATGGCAGGGCATCAACCTAAGAAGTGGAGTAACTGGTTAGCTCTGGCAGAATGGTGGTACAACTCAAGTTTTCACTCAAGCATCAAAATGTCACTATTCAAAGCACTCTATGGGTATGATGGACTGAAAATCTCCATAACCATTTGCATGATAAGGCATCATTGAATTTACCTCCTGCTTTTGCAAATATTCTGCCAAGAAACTATATTTCTTATGAAGCACAGAGCTCTTGCCCAAAACATTCCTCATCAACCCATTTAATCTCTTAACTACGGAAGCAGGAAATTTAATCTCGTAGCTAAAAGTAAAGTGAAACATACTCGTAGACTACCAAACAAGCTCTGTAGCTGCAGTACCTGACCAGTTAGGTTCAATCCAAGTACAATATAAATGTTTCTTGGTGCTGTCAGAACTTGAAGAAGGGGAGTTTTGACTGCTAGTTAGGAAGAGTGTTTGATACCTACATGTATCAAGCGAGAAGAAAACAATCCGATTGTTGTGTACTCGTGGGAAGTATATTTTGTTCTTCATCCGACTAACTGGAGCGATTGCTGCGATACAACAGGTATGACTGACGAACAACATATATTTCCCTAGATCTCTAACTTCAACCCACGAAAGCCTTTTAGTATTTCTAGAGGCATGCAGCTTAAAGATCTGAACCGGCCTCGTCTTATTAAGAGGTACTACAAATATAGAGAGGAGTTGTCCTTCACATTCCACCAAGAAACTCTGACGGTAAGAAGTACAAGCAGGTACTAGCTCATCCATGACTTCCCAACAATGTTCACTGTCATGCAAATTGAATATTCCTAAAGTTCCGCACGCACCTAAACAGTAGAAACGCCCATCGTGGAAAACTGGATTAGTTCGAGCCAAATAAAATCCCAGGTACTCTCCCTCGAAAGTGGATGCCTTTGTATCCTCGTGGCGACCGAAGCTCCAACAACTATCTCCCTTTGAGATGAAGGAGGTATGAACACAGTTTGAATAACATCTGCCGACCGCATATACTCTACAGTCTGAAGAAGTAGGTACGGACGAGAATGATACACCCTCGAAGTTGCACCTATCTTCTAGTAACTCCGGAAGTCTTATTGAATCTCTTGTGAACGGGTTGAAAAAGAATAAGTTTCTTTTGGATGAATAAGACATTAGTAGCCAACCACCTTTCGAGCAATGGATTGTAGCATCTGATAAGGATTCAGAGAGATTTAAGAGATATGTCTCATCATTGTGCATTGGATTTATGAATCTATAAACACAATCCTTGTTGTTTTGATGCAAAATCATCCAAGGAGATAAAGATGTAGTATGCGAGATCTGTAACGTGGTTCTCTTGCGCACTACCGAAGCTACTGATCGATGTGTTTTACAGACGGCTCGGAAATGCAAGTAGTCTACTGTATGTAGATAACTTGCTATTAACTCTATGATGTCCATGTCAAGACTACCCCAGGTTCCTGATTTTACGACACTAGTTCCTTCATTCTTCTTGTTGCACTCCTTTGTATCAGTACCTTCTATAATGGTTATTCTGTTTGGTTCTGCTTCTATATTGACAACTTCATCGGTGTCAACTCTACAATTTCCCTCGGTACACCCTATAGGCATTGCCAACCATTCTGCACTTAAACATCGTGTCATAGAATCTGAGAAAGCCTTATCAACGGAAATAGTTCCATCTTCTAGATCAAACACACATACTGCTTTATCTTCGGGCAAAGTGAGATACACATATCCTCGTGTAAGACCCAAATCAGCTGCTGAACAAGAAGTTGTAGTCCATTCTCCGAGAAATAGGACATGATCACCCAAACTTTCAACCTTTTCCAAAGCCATAAAGGAAAAGTTCATCCTAAACACTTGAAAACTAGTGATTTCCTCGTAACGACGTACCTTTGTCAGATGATGATAATCTACAACAACGACAAATACTTCCTCGCGTGATTCCAAAATTTTTACATCACGATTAACCCTTAGAGCAAGGGCTATGGGTAGAGTGCTTTTGCACTCTATCACTTTCATTTTGAAAGAGAGACTAACAGAAAGTGTGTAAAACTGACCATGGGGGGCAAAAAATAAGAGTCTAAGCGGCAAATGTTTTGATGCTTGAAGAAAAAAAATTACAAAAACGGCTCAAGTTTAGCCGCTTCATTTTTTTTTTTTATTTGTTTTTTTTTATGGAACGGCTAATGTTTAGCCGTTCCTATCGGTTTTTCACAAAAAAACAAAATCGGGGCCTACTTTTTTAAGGGGCCTACTCTGATAAGGGGCCTACTCTATAAATTATACTACAAACGGCCAAACTTTTTCCGTTTTCCGTTTTTTTTTTTTGGAGCGGCTAATCTTTAGCCGCTTAGAGTAGACTTTCACCCACTCTTTCATATGAAAGAGTACATGATAGACTTTGGGGAAAAAGTGGATGAAAGTGGCCTATTCTCTACCCATAGTGGAAGCAAATTTGCCCATTTGCTCACACTCTTTCATTTTGAAAGAGTCACTCTTTCATTTTGAAACCCCCATAGCCCTTGCTCTTACAGCTAATGTACCTTGTGCTCCCGAAAGTTCCAATATGCTTATTGAGAGAGACATTTTGTCATCCGACTTAGAAAATTGTTTTTCGATGACAAAACGGAAAAAGTACTAAAAAGGGAGAAACTTATACTTTCACAAGGACAACCATAATCGCAGATTTAAGATATTTGAGAGAAGAAATCATAATGCGAATGTAAAATTTGTTGTTGATGATGAGAATTGTACCATCTTCGTGATTGTTGTGCGATCTATTTGCCATGATAAGAAGTTCTTCAAAGAAAGGAAAGAGTGGCTGCTATTGTTTGATTTTCTTTCAGTTTAGGGTTTCATAAGGGGAATTGAGGAGGCAGAGACGAAACTACTCCTCATCTAGCTTTTCCTTGTACTGCTATTACTTCTGTGGCTTCAGTGGAGGAATGCCTGCAACAAAGGGATGGAATGCGTAATATTTTGAAGGAATATCTCATTCAAGCTCAAGCTAGAATAAAATTTTTTGCTGATAAAAAGAGATCAGACATAAGCTTTGAAGTGGGTAACTTAGTTTATCTAAAGCTGCAGCCCTACAGACAGAATTCTGTAGCTTTGAGGAAAAACATCAAACTTGCAGCTAAATATTATGGGCCATTTCAGATTATCCAGAGAGTGGGTACTCAAGCTTACAAGCTAGCTCTGCCTGAATCTTCCAAAATACATACTGTGTTCCATGTTTCTCAGCTCAAGCAACATATTGGTCCTGCACACACACCATCACTGCCAATTACTGATCATGAAGGGCAAATTGAAGTGAAGCCAGTTCAGATACTTGACACCAGAGACATCACCAGAAAAGGAGTGCAGGTTTCTCAACTCCTTATTCAGTGGTGCAATTCAGCTGCAGAGGATGCAACTTGGGAGGATGCTGCTCACATCTCAGCTCATTTTCCTGATTTCTATCCTCAAGGACAAGGATAATTTGAAGAGGAGGGTAATGTCATGCACCTGATATACCTGCCCTATTTTCCCTTAAGGGCTGGCTATCTGGGGTGCGCTTAGTAGTGTAGTTGGGTGCCATTAGTATTCTATTTTATCTTCTCTTATTTTGGTCCGTTAGATTATAGTTGGGAGTTGCCCGATTCGTGCCATATGTCGGCTCAAGTGTGGACCGTGCTTCTGTTTTCTGTTTTCAGATATTTATTGTTGTAATTGGGACTTGAGATGTCATTCTGAATTTTAATAAAAAACCAGAGAACTGTTGTTCTTCATTTGGGGTTCTTTCTTTGAGCTTAGGAATTAGGCTTGATTCATTGAATCAAGAGGTTACTTCTTCTGATTGTTGAAATTGTTGTGTGAAGAACACAACAGTATAAGAACTCTGACTGTCCCTGGCGCATTAAACACATCATCTTCAGCTCCATCTCCTTCAGTTTTATTCGTAAAGATGCCAATGAGTTGGCACACAAGCTAGTTGCTAATGCTATTATCAACCAAAGGTCTGAGACTTGGTTATCTTCCCCTCCTTCTTGTATTGCTCACTTGTTAAGTGAGTCCTCTTCTATTTCGTAGTTTTTTTTTTTTTTTTTGTTGGTTTGCCCAACCTTCAACAAAAAAAAAAAAAAAAGGTTTGGTGTTAAGAACTAAACCGGTTGGCAAGTTCAGTACCGGTTTGCAAAAGAACCAACGTTTCTGTCAAACCCCTAATGGCATTATCGTAATTTCACTAAACTCTAGGGCTAACATCTCAACTTTCCTCCCATATATACAAATCTCAAAAATAGGGTTTCTGAATCCTTTCTTCCCACAGAGAAAAAAGAAACACTGAGAGTGAGAGAGGCGGAGGCTCTTCTTCTTCAGATCAAACCAGAGATCGTCGGTGCAAAATGGTGAAGTTCTTGAAGCCAAACAAGGCCGTAATCGTCTTACAAGGTCGATTCGCTGGTCGTAAAGCAGTGATTGTGAAGCAATTCGATGAAGGAACTCGTGAAAGACCTTATGGACATTGTTTAGTAGCTGGAATCATGAAGTACCCAAAGAAAGTTATCCGTAAAGATTCAGCAAAGAAGACAGCAAAGAAATCAAGAGTGAAAGCTTTCATCAAGGTTGTTAACTACAACCACATCATGCCTACTCGTTACACTCTGGATGTTGATCTTAAAGATGTGGTTTCTTCTGATGTCTTGACTTCAAGAGATAAGAAGGTTACTGCTGCTAAGGAGACTAAGAAGCGTTTGGAGGAAAGGTTCAAGACTGGGAAAAACAGGTGGTTCTTTACTAAACTCAGGTTTTAAAAGCTCTTTTGGGGAGAACATTTAGGGTTCATTTGTGTTTCAGGGGTTCTCTCTCTTTTATTTTATTTTCCAAGTTGTTTGAACAATTTTGTTGAAGATCGGAACTTCATTTTGGTGTTAGGTGTTTAAGATTTCAAATGATAATTAGTATTTTGAGACTTATTTGGTTAATGGTTGATGAGAATTTGTCTTTGAATTTATGGGGTTTATGGATTTTAATGTTTAACTTCTCTATTTACAGTATTGTTATTTGTTGTTTCTGATTATTACCTTGTTGCTCTGATGTTATACCATGCTTAAGATTTTGATTCCTATAATGATATGTTAAATGTCCAGTTTAGGGTACAATGTCCAGTTTAGGGTTTGGTGAATCGATGTGTAAATGATGTTTTATGGTGAACTGGCTTGAGTTTTAATCTTTTGGAAATAAATGTGTAGGGGGCTTAAGCTTTAGAATCCACAATAGTGTTTCATTCTACTAGTATTCTTTATGGTCAGGTTCATATATTATTATGGTTTTAGACAAGCTGAAATGAATGAACTTCTATTCTATACATCTTAGGGCTATGGCTTATGGTGGTAGGATAATTTGAATTCTTCTCTAATTTCGCAAACGCTGCAAGGAACTTTTTTCCGAATTTGAAACATAAGTAGTACCTGTTGCTGTATTGCATGTATTGGGTTTATTGAGTGTGAAGTACTTATCCTTCTTCTTATATATACCAATGATGCACACATTAAAAACCAGTTGATTTATCAATTGGTAGCGGCCAGACAACCGTAGGGATGTGGTATCCACAGATAACAGGTTTAATTCAGTCCCGATTTATCTACTAACTCCATCTCACATAATGTATTTGATCATCTTTTAGTCTTGTTTTCATTGTTTTTCTGTTTTGTTCAATGTTTCGATGTTTTGTTTTGTTAGAGAGCTTTTAAATTGTTAACTTGGTGCTGGTATGTGTGTGTTGCACGTGGTTTTAAGGGAAGTAGTATAATTGCGAAGGGGTGGAGGAATTTGAATAATAAGTGTAGGTGGCCATGACATAGATGTACGACTAAAATGACTCATTTTAGAGACATTAGTTTTATAATGTGGTTCTAAAATGGCTCATTTTAGCCACATCTATGTCATGGACACTGTCACCTCACGTCCTGTGGTGTATTTCTTCGTTTAAAATCACGTGCAACGCATGTGTACCGGTCCCTTGTTGTAATCAAAAAAATGGTTTGCCTTGTTACCAGGTTGACAGATTATTAACATATTGAAAAAGTCACTTATTTCCTAGTTTCTACATGTTAAATGTGGTCTCATGTACAATTTTAATTGTCTTTCTTTGTTATTAAATGTGGTCTCATGTACAATTTTAAGATGAAGTAATTAGTCTTCTGTTCACAGTCCTTAACATATGACATGCAGCAGCATGATAATCTAAGACACCATTTTTCTTCCCTTGTAATGCGACTTCGCTTGCATATGAAAAATCCCTTTTAGCGGACTGGGCTCTGGGCTGATAGATATCTTTGATCTCTTACGTTAAGCTGTGAATATGGTTTTTTCTGCAAGTTGGAGGTGCTTTGTGTGGGGTGTGTTTGAGAGTAGACTGTAGAATAACATTCAAAAGAAATACTTGCATATGAATGTTGGCTTTTCTTATTAAACACCACCTCATTGTAAGTAGTCGGTAGCAATTGATTGCATATTCATGGGTTTGATTGGAGTTCTAGTTTTTGATTTGACATTGTTTCTATGTGAACCCCCACACTGCCAGTAAAAATGGCTAGTGTTAAGTCTGTTCACCAAGTAGGGTTTGAGTTTTCATTGATACAAGTTGGAAGAGTGCAGGGAGGTGTGGAACTGTTGAACACTGATTATGGTTTGTTGACGTTGTGGATTGGCTGTTCTAAGTTAACGTTTTATACTTACTTTTGGGGGGTGTCAGTTGTCCCACATAAGTATGAAATCTTGACCTTGTTACTGAATTTTTCTTTTCTTATGAATTAGAGTTGCCTTCTTTTCTTATGATTTTCTTATGAATTAGAGTTGCCTAGGAAATTATCATGCAGTATCATTTTCTTGTTTGGAAAATAGTAATCATCTACAATCATTAGTGATAGAGTAGCATTTTTAATGTTTGCTTAGATCAAACACTATGGTTGGCATCTCTCCCCACTATGTAGACAAGAAATGCCATAGGAGTTGGGGATTTTGGCCTTCTTTCTTGTCTTGCCATAGTAGTTGGGGATTTCGGCCTTGCCATAGTAGTTGGGGATTTTGGCCATCTTTCTTGTCTACTTTGTGGGGAAATATGCCACATCATGACAACTATAGTGTTTGCTCTTACATCCAATCGTCTAACAGGTACCAACTCTTAATTCATAAGCGTGGAATCCACTTAATTCGTAAGCGTGGAATCCAAGGAATCCAAAAATGATTTAATCCAGAAGCTCTTCCTTCTCCGTATCTTTTCTGGATTTACAGAACTCTTCCTATAACAGCAGACAGTTGAAATCCTACCATGATCCAGAATGTTTGGTGCTCCCGTTTCAGCTGGTTTTTTTTTTGATAGGTAAAAGATATATTAAGAAAACTAAAAGAGAACGACACGGCCAGAGTGGCCAAGGTTTGTGTTTTGCCTATAATGGCTTACAAAAAAATCCCTCTGAAGAGTATCGAAAATGTAACTCGGGGGATACTCAACCATGATGCAGGCAGCTTTTGTATTGAAACTAGCAATCAAATCAATAGCTGCCTGGTTGGCTGAATTTAGAACATGATCAAAACTAAAAATTGGAAAAGTAATACTGCCGTTGTTGTTTAAGACAGTATCTTTGTAATCATCCCAAAGCGATTGAGCTTGCCAGTTGAGGTTAACCATAGCACCCTCCATTATCCTTATCAATCTCTGACAGTTTGATTCAAAGCAAACATTGTTGAAAGTTTCGGCTCTTCCCCACGTCCAAGCCTCCTTGGCTGCCATGACTAGACCCTCATCATGTGTCCTAGCTGCTGCCTTTATCACCTTCACTAACCTGCAATAACCCAAACCATTTCTTAGTACCAGACTAACAGTAAATAACTTAGATGTTTTGTTCCAGTTATAGGCCATGTTGATTTTCCCATTCCCTTCAGCCGGGGGTTTCCAAATGCCACAAGGCCTTGAGACAGGAGAAGCATTGTTAGGTTGAGGTGGCGAGTTCAGAACTTTCCAGTTCTGTTCCCAAAACGTAATAGCTCTTGTAGCTACTACTTTAGGATTCTGAGTAGTGTCTCTGTAGTTTTTGTCACACCTAGATTTCCAAATGTGCCAGATCACTGATAAACAAAAGGCATTCCAATCCCCTTGGTCAGAATTCCAACCTACAGGGGCAGTATGAATGTTAGTCATCCATTGTTGAAAAGATGGTGAAGGAAGAAGAGGGGGAAATGGGTTTGCATTTGTGGCAAACCAAACACTTCTAGCAAAAGGACAGGAGAATAAAATGTGAGTTAAATTCTCATCCTGCTGGGAGCATAGAGCACAAATATTTTGGACGCCAATGTACCTGGACAAAACTTGGTTAGTAGAAACCATATTATGCATGCATTTGTAAGCAAAAAGTTTAGCTCTAGGGGCAGTCTTAATTTTCCATAACTTATCCCAAATTGAATTATCTTGATGCATGAACCCCTTAATGGAATAGTATAACGAGCAAGTTGTAAAAATCCCATTATCCTCTAGGGTCCACCTGATGGAATCAGGTTTAGAAGGTCTGATGTCCAGCTGTATAATTGCTTCAACAGTTATAGGGTCAAACAGTTCTTCAAGCAATTCAATGTTCCAAAGAGAACCTGATTGGTCAAACAAATGGCACACTAAGGAGATGTGAGTAGGGTGAGCAATGGAAGACAGACTCCTTCCTTCTAGCCAAGAATCTTCCCAAATATCTATAATTTTACCATTTCCAATTTGCCATATGCAAAGTGGTTTGATCTGATTTAGGCCTGCCTGAATGCAAGTCCAAATCCATGAACCTTTGGTGTTAATTTTGGAATCAAAAGGATGTCTGCACATCCTGAAGTATTTGGCCCTCAAAATTAGGGCCCAAGGACTGGTTGGATTGGTAACTAGGTTCCATGCCAACCTTCCTAACTGAGCTAAGTTGTTGGCATCCAGATCCCTAAAACCAAGACCACCTTGGTTAAGAGGCTTACAAAGTGATGACCACGCTTTAAGGAATAGACCACGGTTACCCTCTTCTATTCCCCACCAGAAGCGTCTCTGAATAGCCACCAGTTGCTTAAGAATATCTTTTGGAATTTGGAAGCAGCCCATCTGGTAGATGGGTAATGATTCCAATATGGATTTGACAACTACAGTCCTAGCTGCCTGAGAAAGAAGTTTTCCTCTCCAATTGTGAAGACGACCATAAAATCTTCGAACCATGGAGTCAAAGCATTTTATTTTCTCTTTACCAATGAAAAGGGGAGTACCAAGATATTGTTCAGTCATCTTGATTTTCTTAACTTTAAGAATCCTAATGATCATTTTACCAAACTTATTGGGTATTTTAGAGAAGAAGATACCCGATTTTTCAAAATTGATTTGTTGACCCGAAGCTTTACTAAATGTGTTAATGATATCTAGCACATTTCTAGCTTCCTGAAGGGTGGCGTTGGTAAAGAGAATGCAGTCATCTGCGAATAGAAGATGAGAAATCGAGAAGGACCTATAACCCACTTTGATCCCATGGATTTTTCCTTGAGCCTCACTATGTTGCATAAGTCTAGTCAGGCCTTCCATACAAAGAAGGAAAAGGTAAGGAGACAAAGGATCTCCTTGCCTAATTCCTTTGGTGGGAGAGTAAGGGGTTCCAGGAGAACCATTGCATAACACAGCAATAGAGGAAGTGCTGATACATTGGTGTATAAGACTACACCAAGTATCCGAGAAACCTAGCTTTTTTAGGATTTCAATTAGGTAATCCCATCTAACACGATCGAAAGCTTTACTCATGTCTAATTTCAGGCCCATCAAAGCTGTTCTTCCCCCATGCTTTTTCATTGAATGAACCACTTCTTGGGCCAAAACTATGTTATCAGTTATTTTCCGGTTTGGCATAAAAGCCGATTGGTAAGGAGAGATAATTTTGGATAAAACAGGCTTCAATCTATTGGCTAAGATTTTAGAAATGATTTTATAATTTGTGTTGCATAAACTGATGGGTCTAAAGTCAGCAGGGGACAGAGGATTGTCAACTTTCGGAATTAGACAAAGGAAAGTATTGTTAATTTCCTTAAGAATGTGTTTGGATCGAAAGAAGTGTTGCACCATATTGACAATATCAGGGCCAATAACGTGCCACTGATGCTTAAAGAACTTGACATTGAAACCATCTGGCCCGGGGGCTTTTTCCGGCGCCATACTCTTAACTACTTTAAAAATCTCAGAGACGGAGGGAACAGCTATGAGTTTAGCATTTTCCTCATCAGTAACCTCAGACGAGAAGAGGTTGGTGATAGGGGTAAATGGGTTAGGGTTAGGTTCAGTAGCAATGCTATTGAAATGGGCAGAAAGAGCTGAAGAGATATCTTGGTGAGAGGAATGAGTGATTCCATCTTTGTCAGTGATGGACTGAATTTTGTTTTTCCTCCTTCTACTTAGAGTACAAGCATGGAAAAAACGGGTATTGCGATCACCAAATTTTAAATTGTTTTCTTTACACTTTTCTTTCCAAAAA
>JAJJMA010023643.1:3495-16304 GCA_023529015.1 Papaver nudicaule
GAGGAATCTGATGGTCCCTTGCCGCTCTCCAAGTTCTTTGGCAATGGAAAGTCCTAACTGATATCCATAGACTTTCTGCTACTCTTGCAAGGGAGTGAGATGGAAGGGCTCCATCGGTTAATTATTTTCTTTATCTATCCTCTCTTTTTCTTGGGAGAAACCAATCCGTATCGAAGATACTAGCTTGTATTTTTACTGTCTTATCCTTTTGTTATAAATTCACAATAGATCTCAGTGATTATGGAGAGGACTGGGTAAAGAACTTTGTAAAATGTTACCAGTACCATATTTTATTACTAAAACCTTTTTTTTGTAGAATAATTTGATAAAGTCTTCTTCAGTTTTATAAGCTTATTTCGCAGTTGTTTCCAGCCTAGTCTTGGTAAAAGAGGCTCTGGTAAGGATGTACCTTGTGGTTGGAAGGTATGCAGAAAGGGATCTGGTAGGATGAACCTTGGCAAACACTTGTAAATAGGAACACTTGTTATATTTTAACATATTGTTGCACCTGAAGCACTGCAAACATTGCAAGAAAAATCAAGTGCAGAGAAACAGGTAACCATGATGGATCAATAGCATCATCCACGTAAAAAATCCACCACATTTAAATGACAAAATTCATCTACCAGGAATCCATGATACATTATTTCACTGTGAATGTGATACAATCAGTAGTTCACAAATTTAAATAAAATTTAAATAAAATTCTACAAATTGAACTTTCAGCTGGTTAAGCTCCAACAACTTCGACAAAGTTAGATGCAGTGTTTTTCCTTCATTAAGATGAAGTAAAATTTTAAAACAGACCTAAACTCTAACCATAGAAAGAACGTACGAACATTACTCTGGAAGAAATGCAAGATTGAACTAAGTTTTTCAAGTAATCAATCATTTGAATATAAAATAAAAATAAGCAGACTCTGCGTCTATCCAGCAAAAAAGAAGAAACAAAAACATGGATGCTGCAAAATTGAAGCTTGAGCAGCAAACTTTTCTACCCACTGTAAAAAAGAAAACACCTGCGGTCCGAAAGTGTTTACGCTTCAATACTCTGTCGAGGAGCTTCAGATTCCTCCTTTTGCAATTCCTTGACTGCCTTTATTAAACCTTGGCTATTCCCAGAAAGACTCATGCCAATTCCTTTCATTTCTTCTAATAGCTTCTCTGCTGTTTCCCAATCTAAAGCATTAAGACAAAGAGATCGAATCACATGTTTGTAGTCATCCTCACTCCCCAAGATACCACTTTCCTTCATCTCATTCAACAGACTCAATGCTTTATCAGTTTCCTCGAGCTGGCAATATGCACGAATTAAGATACTGTAAGGATCAGAAGATAGCTTTTTGTGCGTCTTTTTTGCCTGCCCTAAAATTTTCAGCGCCTCGTCCATCTGACCTCCCTTAACATAACCATTTATAATAACAGTGTAAGTGTATATATTGGGTCTCAATTTTTGACTCTCCATCACTTTGACTAACTTCAATGCTTCCTCCAATTCTCCAGCCTTCGATAAAGCAGTAATTACAGAATTAAACACTGGGTGCCCAGGAGTTGGCCCATCCTTAACCATCTCAAACAACAATTCCTTCGCACTGTCAATATCCTTATATTGACATAAAGCACGAACAGTAAAAGAGAAACACTTGGTTGCCTTCTTTCGTGAATCTCCTGACAAACCCTGCAAAACCTCCCGGGCTAACTTAACAGTTTCACTCTTTCTACATAAGCCATTAATCAGAAAATTAACAGACCACATCGGCACACATTTGTTCTTCTCTTTAGCCATCAAATAAATCAAATGAGCATCTTTCGCCTTATATCCTTTACATAAACTAACAATCATCTTACCAATCTTCATTTCATCAGGCAACTTTCCTGAATTAAGCATCTTCTCACAAACACCCCACGCCCCATCGAAAATCTTACTATTGCACATTGCTTCAACCGTCAAATAGTAAGTGTCACCGTTCGGGTCACACCCAAATCCCTCAAACTTATCAAAAACCTCTAAAGCAGCTTTGCCTCTTCCCAACTTATACAACGAAGCAATCAATCCATTAAGTATCTCAGTGTTCAACACACCTTCGTGTTTCTCACCAATCTCCTTAATCAAATCCCATAACGCATACACTTCCTTCTTCTCAGTAAGACGTAAATCATCACCAATAGCCTTAACAAGTGCATTCACAATCCCACTAGTCATAAAAGATTCGTCCTTTTTCGAAGCCCATTTTACGAAACTAATCAAATGATGACCATTCACATTTGGAGTCTGAATCAACCTCAACCCAAATCCCTGACTTATATCCAAATCCAACTTTTCTAAATTATCTTCAATAGACCCATTTAAAACTTGAAAAACCTCTAATACACTCTCAACTTTCTCAATATCAATCTCTTTCTCAACAACAGGCTCTTCTTCTACACTAGTTACCCCATATCCAGAATTAGGGTTTTCAAGATTAGGGGTTTCAATATGTGATTGATTCTCATGAAAAACAATAGATGGGTCTAGTGATTCTGGTGTAATAGGAGGTGGGGTTATGTCAAAAACATCATTAATTTCTTCTTCGGTATGGTTAAGGATTGAATCATTAGAGAAAAATCTAAGCTTTTGTTGTGAGAAATGAAAAGGGGGAGGAGTTTTGAATTGTAGTACCTTGTTTTGAATTGAAGGTGATGCTGCTGCTGCTGCTGCTGATGATGATGATGATGATGAGTGTATTGAGCATCTGAGTAGTAGTAATGATCTTGCTTTTGATCTCCACATCTCTTTCTCTGGTTTTTTCCTCTGTAAACTCAAGGCCAAGTGAGATTTGATGAATGGGTTTTTTTGGGAATGAAAAAGAAAAACCCTTGAGAATTAGTGGAACTTTGATTCGGGGACTCCCAAATCCAAAATGGGGACTACCCAACTATCCAAATCCAGATCCAGAGTGGTATGATAAGGGATAGCCTAATGCTCGGGAAGGAGAGCTTCTATCTTCCGAGTTGGTTGCCACCCCCCATCACTTGGAACAGACCATGGAAGAGTAAATTTTAATCTAAACATATGGGTTTGAGAATCCATAGCTTGAAGTGTTCTCCATTTATAAATTGAGTGTCAAGTATGTTACGAAATGGTTTTTGGAGAAAAAACAAATCAACGAAATTACTTTGCAACTTGACTATCTTTTGGGCATAAAAATATACCCCCAGTGCATTCTAAATTTTTTGAACCATATAATCTTCCTGGCAAATTTGGGGGCGAGCCCAAATTTAATAGGGGCGAGCACTATTTCAAATATCCCACCCCAGTTTATAAGGGGTGCTAAAACTGTGTGCAAATACTAAAATGTCCCTGATACTTAATTTTAAATACCAAATTAATCTTAATCAAAAATTAAAACTCAAAAATCAAAAACCTCTAATACCCTCCTCTACTACTTATCCTTCACAACAAACAAAAACCCACCCTTCCGAAAACAAAAACCTTGACGACCTAATTTTTTTTTCGAATTCAATTAATCGTGGTAATCGACGATTCGAGTTTTTTCATCGCCGATTCAATTCTTCAATACGCTACAAAGATGACCAAAGAAAAACCAAAACTCCTCATTCGTTTGAAGGAGAAATCGATTGAAAAAACAATTTCAAAATCCACCTCAACCGAAAAAGAAATTGTTGAAGAAGAACCGGAAGAACGGGATAAAAACGAGGAAGAAATGGCAAGATTGAGAAGGTAAGTTACTTGAATCACCCCTTACGTAACTTTTATTATGTTTCGATGGATTTTAGGGAGTAAGACGCAAATTTTTCGCACTCACAGTAGAAAACTCGTCAAGCTTGTGCCATCGAGCTTGACGAGTTTGCAGTTTCAGGGAAAAAAATATGAACACTCGTCAAGCTTATTTCAAAAAGCTTGACGAGAATTCTTCTGCAACTTAGGCTATTTCCTTTGCATGCGAACACTCGTCATAGTCTTCATCGTTTCCTTGACGATTTGAGCCTTGTGAATTTTTGGAGAAGAAGGGTACACATGAAATCGTCAAGTAATGTGGGAAAAGCATGACGAGTTTGGTCCTCTCAAAACATGCTCACTGTCCAAATTTTCCCGAAACTCGGAAAGCTTTTTGGATTAGCTTGACGATATAGTTTTGCATTTCGTTCCACTCGTCATAGTTAGTGTTATTTTCTTGACGATTCAAACCTTGGGAAAAATTGGTGGAATAAGTTGAATTCAGGTCGTCAAGATAGGCTGGAATAGCTTGACGATTTTGCTCCTCCCAAAACATGCTCACTGTCCAAATTTTAGGAAAACTCGTCATGCTTCTGGGCATCAAACCTTGACGAGAATTTCTGTTTCACTTGTGAATCGTCAAGTATTTCCCAAAAGCTTGACGATTTTCTTCATAAATTTCTAAATCGTAGTATTATGCTGTATAACCTTGACGAGTTTGATGTTAATAAATGTTTTTAATTTTTGTGTTGTTAGGTTGAAAGAGATGAAGAATATCAAACTCCCCCTTGACACTCCCCCATTGTATTTTTCCTTACACTCGTTCTACACTACATAACGACTAATTTTTTGAAAAAATATATCCGTTGGGAACTTATCTACATAAAGAGAACCTTTCATCCCAAACAATCATCCCAATCAATCTAGTTTATTTTTGTTTTTTTTTCACTTCTACAATGTCAGGTGCATCATCAGAAACCGCGAATCTCGAAGATAGTCCTCCTCCGGCATCTCCTCCTCGCAGAGCTCAATATCGAAACATCACAGATAAGATAGTTCATGAATATTATTATAAGTGTACTCCATCTCAAAAACCATTATCTCCTCCTCGCTCAACACGAAAGAAACCAAGTTGTGCTCCATTTACGTGGCATGAAGATCATTGTTTTTGTAGATATCTCATGTTGTACTATCCAAAACCGGCTGAAGTTAAACGGAGTCGTTTTGGGATCAATTGGGGACTATTGTGGAGTTACGTTAAAGAATCCTTCGACGAACAATGTACCCAATTTGAACGAGATGTAAATGGGTTGTCGGCGCGATGGAGTGTAATACACAAAAATGTCGACGAATTTATGCACCTGAGGAGATTGATCTGAGATATTTTCAAGGAAGATACCGATGATGAAATTCTGGCTAGGGCATTGAAGGAATGGGCTCGTTGGAAAGGAAAGAACTTCGAGTTCGAACAACATTACCGTCTACTTAACACTTTTCTTAATAATTGTTATAATAAAGAGTAAGTGTCTTCATGTAAGATCAATTGGAATTAACTATGTAATGCTTTGATTTTTATTTGTTTTTATGTAATGCATCTTATCTTGTTTTGAATAATATTGGTATTCCTTGATTGTTGTTCAAATTATTAACGCTAACTCGTCAAGGTAATGATAAAGTCCTTGCCGATTTGTAATTTTTCGTTAGTTATCGTCACGCATTTTGCCTAAAACCATTACGATTTTCCTTAAAATTTGGACAGGGACTATATTTTTGGAGATCCTATATCGTCATGGTATGGTAGGCTAACTTGACGATTTTCGTTTTCTAATTTAGAATTCGTCAAGATAGAATTCAAAAGCAGTACGATTCCAATCAAAAGCAGTACGATTGTTTATAAAATTTGGTGTTTTCTTGACGATTTAGCATTGCGTATGTAATTTTCATGACGATTTTCACAAGAAGGTTCATTTCATTAACATAAGGTAGAAAACCACATTACATTTCTAGCAGGAAAAGCACATTACATCATTTATTTTCTAAAGAACACCACCTAGTATGCGTCGTCGCTAAATTCGTATATAATATAATCGGACATGAACCTTGGAGCACATTTGTTCAACACTTTCAAACACTTCCCGAACATCGACGCACGTTCACCATTACGAATTTCCCATAGGGCATTGATTCTTTATTTCTAGAGGTGAATGAGTGACATGTTAGATTAACATATACAAAATTTTGTTAGCAAATTTTAAGAAACTAGATAACTACTCACCTTGAATTTGCGAGAAGATTGAGGGTAGTGTTCGTTAACGATTTCCACAATCTTTTTATACCCGATGATATCCCTTTTGATACGTTCGAAGCGGAAAGCAAGATGTGTCCATTTGCGCCGGTTATAATTGCCGTAGTGTTGTTCTAAGAATTCCTTAACCCTCTTCCAAAACATAGAGTACATTTCATATGGTCTTTCAATGAATGCCCTAACGAATGATTTGACAAGCTCTACATCCTCGCTCTCTTCCCATACTCCATCACCATATCCGGCCATTTGTCACCTTCAAATGAACAAGAAACTTGTTTTGGTATTTTGGAACAATGAGAAGAAAAGAAGTTTGAGGTAAGTTGTGTTGGAGATGAGTTTCTTTTTATAGAACAAGACCCCAACGGTCAAATTTTTTAAAAATTACAAACTGAGTCGTCACGGTAGTATGTTAAACCATGACGATAAGTTCACAGTTACAGTTACAGTGTATACATATTTTCTTCAGTGTCGGCACATTTAGGCATAAATCATGCCGATTTACCATATAGGTTCAAAACCCGCAAAATGTTGGGACATATGGGAGCTCACTTCATAAGCACAATTCACAAAACATATTACCCTCTCTAGTATTCAAAAAGTGGTTAACAACGATTGCATAATAAGTTAGTAAGCCAAGTCTTCATCATCAAATAACACTCCCTTAACGAACTTAGGAGCTTTTTTATTTAGCTTTGTATTGTGCTCCTTATACCAGTACTCGCCATCGCCATTACGCTCATCCCAAACGTACACAAATTCTCTGATCTGTAATTAGCACAAATTAAGTTAGTGCGCATGTGTATATCTAGTGATGAAATACTATCCCGAAAGCATGTTGAGATACTCACCACGTCAATCGGCCTATCACCGTCCTCCTGTGTCTCTTGGACCATATTAAGGACTATATAATGCTCACGGATATGCGACTTTATGTGGGCGAATCTATTAGCCAACTGAACCCAATTGTGACGTCTAGTATTCGAGGTGCGTCCTTTGTATATTTTCTTCACTCTCTTCCAAAACATTGAATATTTTTCTTTGGGTCGTTCATGATAGATAGGAATGAAGCTCTTCACAAGATCCATATCCTCATCCGCATCCCATGGGCAATTACTTCTTTTTTGGTTAGCTCCTTTGAAACCGTGGTGATGGATGTGACGGATTATCACTCAATCGTCATCACCAGAGTCCTGCAAACCAAACAATTGTTGGAAATGTAACAGAACAAATCGTCATAGGTTTGATATCTGCATGACGATTTAGTCATAAGTAGGGTTGTGTCGTCATATGTTCTACGACCACCTTGACGAGTTACTGAGTTTTTCAACCAGATTAATGGATTTCTCTTACCCAGAATCATCAAGATTTTACCTAAAACATCGACGACTTACCGAAGAAAATAGTACGTTCTCTTTCCCATGCTAAAAACTCGTCAAGGTTATTGCTGCACCATGACGAGTTATCATCTCTGAGTGTGTTTTTACACAGACTCGGCAAGCTCGTCATGTGTTGCGTGACGATTTCAGGAATATCGTCAAATTTTGGACATATTGCTTGACGATTGTTCGTCCTGGGTTTCAATAGTTCCAGCATTCCCATTGATTCAACACACGAAAATGTCATTTTAGAAAGCATACCTCATTGTCTTCATTTGTGGATTCATCATGTGAGTGTTCTTGGTCTTCTTTTCCCTCCATAGGATCTTCATAAGCAAAAGCTTTCCGTTCTTCATCATTTAAAATTCGTGGATCATGCAACATCACCATTTTCATTTCTTTCGTTTGAGGTTGATCTCTACCGTTTGAAGCTTCACCCACATCGATTTGAGTTCCCAAATCACCCATTTTTGATGAAAACTCACCTTTTTCCCTCCCTCCAAAACCTCCTTCTTTTTCTTCACTTCCCTCTCTCTCTCAACAATAATAATCATACAAATTTTTATCCTAAACATAATCATTTTTCACTAATTTTCCCTCCAAAATTTTGCTAATCAAATTTAGTTAACATCTAATCATATCATTAATCTCTACTAATCAAGGGTTGTTTTGTATTTAAAAAAATATATTTCATATGGGATGACCTCTTTACTTCATTGTGACCCTATTTTGGATTCGCCTTCGCCCCCATTAAAAACTGGCTCGCCCCCGAATTAGCCAGGATAATCTTTCTAATGATCATCATGATTGAAAAATTATTTTCTACCCGTCGAAAACTCCACACTGCTAGATGATCGCAATGACTAAGTAGAGACATATCGGTAGAGGAACAGGTTGTTACAGATGATATGCATTGCAAATTTACCGCAAAAATTCTAAAATATGTCAAGGTACTCATTAACCTCCAACCAACCCACTTTTTTTCCTCCTGATAACTCAATAAAGTGACTCGAAATCTGCAAGGTAAGACAATGAGTCAAACTTGATCGAATTGGGTAACTAAAATTCAGATAACATTGAAAATTATGTACCATTTTCCTGGAGTCTAATTTTGTGTACACTCTTACGAGAGTTCAGGTGACATTGATCACAATTTCATCCTTCAATTTCAATTGATTATACTGATAAAATTTTCAGTACGCATAATAATAAGATTATTTGTCAACTACTTTACCAATCAAATGAAATACCAAACTAGCTCACACTTTAAAGGGTGAAATTATATTCCTCATTGCTACGTAGGTTCCCCGATTTTTTTGGGTTGTATAAAACTATAAATCCAATGCTTGAGGTTGTTTTATTTTATGTCGATTTTGGTACACCCAAACAGTGCTTACATCATTTTTTTTTTCTTTTTGTATCCGACTCGACTGAATCTAATTGAAATTACCTTATTCATCTAATTTGGTTCACATTTTTTAATTGTATTTAATCCAACTGAATGAATTTATTTCAGCATTTTGCCACATTATGCAACTTAAAAATTAGCACCATCGAAATCAGAGGTGTTTTATCTCCTAATTAAAACTAGTGCAAGTCAAGAGTCAAATTTGACTCAGATGTAGTATAAGGCATTTTTGCCACATTATGCGACTTACAAATTAGGACCATCGAAATCAGGGGCGTTTTATCTCCTAATTAAAACTAGTGCAAGTCAAGAGTCAGATTTGACTAAGATGTAGCATAAGGTATTTTTGCCACACTATGCGACTTAGAAATTAGGACCATTGAATCAGGGGCATTTTATCTCCCAAGGCTAAGTCTTATGATGCTATTTACATTGACCTTCCAATCTAGACAAAAGCAAGGCCTATTTACTTCTCGCGGAACCAAACAACGCAAAAAAAATATTTCGGAGAATCTAACCAAATCTAATTAAATATCTTCTATATCTAATGGTTCAAATTTTATTTTGCGATGTTTCATTCAACACGAAATCGATGTTTTATTTAACGCATAGAATTTTAGATTGGAATTACCACTTCTAGGTGACGTGTACTTCCAGTCTAAGCTGTCAAATTGGAACACCATAAGAGTAAAGCCCCGTTTGGGATTGATTTTTTTCCACCAAAAGCACTTTGTAACAAACTTGTAACCAATTTTTGATAACAATTGTGTTTGGTAAAAAAAAATTTATAGTGCTTTTGGAGAAAAACACTTTCATTTTAGTCTGCTTTTAAAAGCTACTCAGGAGTAACTTTTAAAAGCAGTAAAAGCAAAAGTTGTGGACCCACCTAATTTTAATAGTTAATTATCCATTTTAGCCTTGTTATTTTACTAAAATGACAAATTTTACCCATGAATATTATGCATATATTACTATATTCTCTATTTCAATTTTTTCACTCTTTTTTCTTTAAAAATAAGATAATCACCATTTATATTTATTTAAATATTTTGAAATTAAAAATATAATTTATTATAATTATATTGTATCTTTCTAAAAAAAATTAAAGCATGTCTATTTCCATCATTAACTACATCATCAACATTTTTATACAATTTACCAAACATAATTTACAGTTTGTTCACAGCACAGCACATCAACGCACATCACAGCACAACAGAAAATCACTTTTATAAAACTCACCGTAATACCAAACTCGCCTTAAGCCTAATTAAAACTAGTCCAAATCAAGAGTTAGATTTGAATCAGATCTAACGTAAGAGCTCCTGAAAAGCAACAAACAAAACATATAATCTGCATCTGACTCAAATTTAGGCATCAAATTAAAAAAAAAAAAAAACACACACTGTCGGTAACTCCCGAATAGTTTAGGAAGGGCACGTGCACAAACGAGTAGCGCTGTAGATGACGAAACCCCATTACCTGACTGACACCACTTAACTCGTATTAGCACTACTATTACACTAAATAAATCTGTGATTAAGAATCACTAACAAAATCTCCTCTCTCTGATAAAGATGTGATCTTCTCTCTTCAATAATCAAAACCCAATCTTTTCTGAATCATTTTTCTTCATTTGATTAGTATAAGCTCAACTTTAGTGTATCCGTTTTAGCTTTGCTGATTGATTCTGGTTTGAAGAATTTGGAGATTCAATGGATGATGCTGAGTTTACTACAGAGAATGTAAGTAATTGAATTTGCTTATTGCGATTTGAACTTAATAGTGCAGAAAAAAGTGATTTGTTGATAAATTGAATCATAATATTTGTTATTATTGAGTATAATTTTGTCAGAAAGGTATTAGCTTGGTCCAATAAAAAAACATTGTATTCTTTGTTTGAAGGTTCTGAAGAGGGACATCCATTGGGAGACTTATATGACGCGTAAGATGATCACACTAACATGCCTTGGGAAGATTAGGCGTTATGATAACCAGTCTGAAAGGCACAAGGCAGCATTACTTGATGAGGTGAGTGTTCTAAGCTCGTGTACACTTAGCTCTAGTTTTAAGACATACAAATGTTCATTTTCGGAGTTTCGTATAATATAAGGTGTCATGGCAATATGTATTAAACATTTGGTACCTTAAGCTCTCAAGTTTAGAGCAAGCACTATGGTGCCATAAGTCATCCCTATATTTGAGTGACATAGAGATGGCAGAATTGAAAAAAATGGCAAACACGGTGGTCTTAGCTAGAAAATAGAGAAATGAGACGGAAACTCTGTTCACGCAGAAAATTTGGGCGGAAACTCAGTTTCCGCACACAGAATATTATAAGAATTTATTAAAATTTTACGGAAACTGTGCGGATACTCGGTTTCCGCCTCGCATCTCTATTCCTATTGCCTGCTACGGATTGGTAGCAGGCAATAGAGAAACCCATCTCTATCTCTATGAAATAGGGAATTTTTACACCATAGTAGTTGCCTATCTCCATTTCTCCAAGATATCTCTATAAAATAGGAACCATAGTGCTTGCTCTTAATGCAGTGGCTTAAGAAATTTGTTTATATATACCATCATAGATTCATAGTATTTAGGGGAAAAACTCCTTACGGATAAAAATTAATCGGCGGACAAGCAGCATTGAGTACATCCAGCTAAACTATTGAGTTATTGTACAAAGCAATTAAAGCCGCTAGGTAGATAGATGAAGCGTAAAAGTAAGCTTTAGGCCGTTCTTTTGGCCGTTAAATTGTACAAATAGGCAAAAGATGAAACTATCTTTTGACTAATTTTGTTTTGTTGACAGGATGGTTCAGCTTATGTCAAGCTGTTTGTCAACATTTTGCGGAATAATCCTTTTCAAGAAAATAGAAACGTCTCGTGTTATGTATTTAAAGAGGAAACAGTGGAATATGTTCTAGCCCTCATTGACGAAATGCTTACAGGTAATGGGTGGTTTCTAATGTTTGATTTCGTTTTAGTTTCAGTTATATCTCATACAGCTTTAATTTTAATTGCAGCAAACCCAAAGCGAGCGACGCTATTCCATGATAATTCTCTTGCGAGCGAAGATGCTTACGAACCTTTCTTGAATTAAGTGTTTAACCATAATCACCACCATTGAAATGAATTTTTTGCCTTCTACTTTGAACTCCTGTGAAATTTCAGCATTTGAGAGTTGAGAGTGCTTTGAAAAATGATGCATACACGTACAAAACTGTTTTGCATTATGACTCTGAAAACTAACAAGTTCTTTTTCGTTTTCTGAGTTTCAGTTTGCTTTGGAAAAGTAATTGGTTCATTCAAGAGAAGAGTTGTAAAATATTGACCTCCATAGTTAGGTACACATAATTCCCTCGTCGTATGGTGCCATACCTTATCTTTTCGTATACTCTTACTAAATCAGTTTTACTCAATTGCAGTGCTAGACCAAGGACCCAGAGTGGTGTTCACGCACATGTAAAATCTTCGCATTCGAAGGTCAAGTTTACTTCTGTTGATGATGTACTGAAAGGATTGTTGGAGTGGCTCTGTGCTCAGGTTTGTGGATAGCATGACCTGTATAACATAATTGTAGGATTTCTAGATCCTTTCCTCCATTATTTCAATGTAATTTTTTGACAATTCGTGTGGTATTTGGTAAGTAATCTGTGAATCTATTATTTGATGCCATTTTAGCATACGTATACCTGCAAATAGAAAAGAGAAGTCTTATTTAAACTACAGTGTACAGGCTCTTTTTTCACATGAGCTACAGCTCTCTGTGATGGGAATACCTCTGTTTAGGATCATGCCTTCAGTTTGATGAGAGTTATTTGCAGCTGAAGTATCTTTCCCATCCTTCTCGTGGAATTCCAACTGCTATAAGTCGCCTATCAACTTTGCTGAAAGAGCCGTTAATCAAATCTTCATTTGTGCAAGCAGATGGAGTAAAAATGCTAATCCCAATGATTTCTCCAGCGACCACTCAAAAATCTGTCCAGGTGACCTTGC
>JAJJMA010023652.1:0-12450 GCA_023529015.1 Papaver nudicaule
TTCACCATCTTGCTGCGAGAACCAATTTGTGTATAGCAATTCACTAAACCATATACTGGATGAACTGCAAATATGTCCCGTATCCAATCCCACACCTCCTTTGCAAACTAACAGTTCCACAGCAAATGGTGTATGGTTTCCTCCTGCTTCTTGCAAACACAACACCAGCTCACCATTGGGATCTGAAACCTTGTGCTAATCAGGTCCATCGTCGCGCAGATTCCCTTCTCTATTTTCCAATTTTGGGCAGCTAAGGAAGGGTGTACTTCCTTTCTCCATAGCAGCTTCACCCCCTCGAATGGAATATGTCTTCTTCTTATGAGATTACGAGCAGCTTCCACTGTAAAAGCTCCCTTGTCGTCTGGCATCCACACGACCCTGTCAGAGCCACCTGATGGTGTGGGTAGCTCCCCAAGACTTATACCTGCAGTTGAAAGAATCATAGCAATGTTATGTGGAATGACCCACAGGCCATCCACAATTAAATCACTAACTCTTGCTTGGAATCTACATTTTTCTGAGCTCGGAATATTAAAAAAATCTGCTAGGCTATACTGTGCACACCATTTATCAAAGAATAATGATGTTGCTCTCCCATCACCAATAATAGATGCAGTATTGTCATCAACCTTCTTGTACACCAATCTTATACCCGGAAGGATAGAAGACTTTGTTTGATAATCAACAATAGCACCATTCTTTTTCAAATATTTGGCTTTCAAGTAATTAGCCCATAATTTATTTGAATTCTTGATATTCCACCAAAGCTTCATCAACATTGCTTTGTTCATTATGCGCATTCTAGTGAGTCCCAAGCCCCCTTCCACATAAGGACAGCAAATCTTGTCATATGCCACAATCAAAGCCTTACTCACAAGAGAATCACCCGTCCAAATAAAATTAGCTATTGCTTTTTCACATTGTCTTACAAACTTCAAAGGCCATTTATAGACAGCCATATTATGAAGTGAATAACTAGCAATTACTGATTTAACAATCACAACTCTGTCTTGGAACGATAAAAGCTTGCCCTTCCATCCTGCCAACTGAGTTTTGATTTTATCAACCACATTGCAAATATGATTATATTTAACCGCACCTGGCATGACTTTGACTCCCAAGTATCTGTCGGGGAAAGATGCTAATCCCATCCCAAGGTAATTTACTATAGCTCTTTTCCTGCTTAAAGAACCACCACCAAAATAAAGTTTGCTTTTCTGTCTGCTAACAGTTTGACCCGAAGCAAGACGATATTTTTCAAGCAAATCAATCAGATTATGCAAACTCTTGGAGTTACCTTTGCAAAAAATCATGATATCATCTGCAAAAAATAGATGAGTGGGAGAAATACCTTTTCGAGTCACCATATGAGTCATCTTACCCTCGCTGAAGAGTTTAGAAATATTTCGACTCAAAACATCTTCAATGAGGACAAAAATCAAAGGAGATAATGGGTCCCCTTGTCTCAAACCTCTATCAATAGTAAAGAATCCCTCAGGACTCCCATTAACCAGAACCGAAATTCTTGCTGAACGAAGAATAGAGAGAATCCAATCACACCAAGATTCAGAAAACCCATACCTTTTAAACACCTCAATGACAAAGTTCCAGCTAACAGTGTCAAAAGCTTGAGTGATGTCCAATTTCAAACCAAGGTTACCATCTTTTCTTTTAATGTCAATCTCATTCACCATTTCAGAAGCCAAGCTAATATTCTCGTGAATATTTCGCCCTTTCATGAATGCAACCTGTTCATCAGTAATCAGCTTATCCAAGACTCCTCCAAGTCTAGTAGCTAGGATCTTGGTGAAGATCTTAAAAAAGAAATTGCTCAAACCAATAGGTCGAAAATCCCTAAGAAATTTCGCACCTTTTACCTTAGGGATTAGCGTAATGAGGCTAGAATTAACACCGTTTGGAATCTTCTTCCGCTGCCAGCAAAAAAGAATAGCTGCAAACAAATCATCCTTAATGATTTCCCAACAGTGTCTATAGAAAAATCCCGCAAAACCATCTGGACCTGGACTACTATCAGCCCCCAAGTCAAAAACAGCAGTACGAATTTCCTCCTCAGATGGAATTACATCTATGGCAGTTCTTTCCTCTTCATTGATAACCTCATGGCGAATATCAAATAAAGAGTCATCTAGAATGAAATTATCCCCATTGAACTTAGATATATAATGGTCCACAATGTGCTCCCTCAGCTGGTTATGATCTGTAATTGTGGCACCATTCTCATCAACAAGTTCCGAAATAATATTACTACTTCGCCTAATACGAATGTTATTATGAAAAAAATTCGTATTGCTAGCACCATCCACTATCCATTTATTTCTAGATTTTTGTTTCAACATAGTTGAAATTTGACACCTAGTGTCATGAACCACCGCTTTAGCCTCCTTAACCTTGTTAAACTTTATAATATCAGAAGGATCATCATCAGATACCAAAGTAGCAACCTCAAGTTGTCTTTCAGCCTGATTTAGTCTAGTGTAAACATTTCCAAACACCTCCTGATTCCAAAGTTTCATAACAAGTTTCAACCGTTTAAGCTTCGCTGTAAATACGTAAGCAGGTGAACCCAAAATAGGTTCTCTCCAACTGTCGAGAACCATACGAAGAAAGTCCGGGTGACTAAACCACATCTTCTGCACACGAAACTGACTTCTCTTAGGCCTATCAACAATATAAGGATACCCACATAAAGTAGAATGGTCAGAAACTTCCCTAGGAAGAGCTTTACACCGCCAATTCTCAAAAGTATTCAGCCAAGCTGCATTAATAATAGCTCTGTCAAGTTTGCAAATAATACGAGCTGCACCATGTCGACCATTCGCCCAAGTAAAATTGCTACCCAAAGCCTCAGCCTCAAACAAACTATTATCATCCATCCACGCACTAAATTCATTTATTGCGAAAGTAATAGGAGGTAAACCTCCTCGTTTTTCATTAGCACGTAACACACAATTAAAATCTCCCATGACAAGCCACGGTTTATTTAAACTGTCCAAGTCCAATTGCCTCCATAAGCTCCTACGAACCGTTTGAATCGAACTAGCATGCACAAAAGAGATTAAAGCACCTCCTGTCTCTATAGTGATAGCTTGACGACTAGAATTAACCACCACCGGACGAGGCAAATCCGATGACCACATAATCCACAAATTTCCAATAGTATCTCCAGTAGAATTATGGATGATATCTCCTGCAAAACCTTCCAGATCGAGTCTAAGACCAGCCACAAAACGATCGGAAATCGCAACTCGAGGCTCTGCCAAACACACAATAGAAGGACTGAATTCACGTATTAATTTTTTCAATTTAAACCTTGCTGCATCTCTTGCAACTCCATTGATATTTCAGAATATAGTCCGCATTATAAACTTGATGGAGAAGGTTTATTTACTTTCACATGGATGCCTGAACTCTTATAGATACTAGCAAGTGAATCAGTTCCGGAGTCTTTGATAACATTATCATCAATGGATCTTCTAATCCTAGGAGATGTACCCTCTTGAACTTTTGAAATAAAAACAGAGTTTTCCACCTCCGCAAGTATGTGTTCCTCATCTTCAACTGTTTCCAGTTCCCCGTCTGCATTGAGTAATGGGTCCCCCGTAGTTCTATTTTTGATGACTCAAACAAATTTGTACATTGAAGATGAACAAATTCAAACTTCAAACTGAGAATATCAATCTCATTAATTCGTTGAAGCACAAATCAAAATGATAGAGTTTGAACTTCGAAATACGTTTTTTGAGATAACCATATTTAGGTTTCGAACTCTACATCTTGTTCAGCAGAAACTAAAGTTAGGTTTCAGATTCTAGGGTGTATATGAATAAAACCGAATTAAGGTTTCCAAATCTGATTCCATATAGCGAAACCAATACTTGATTTCGAACTTTAGATTTCGTGTTCAATAAAACCGCATTGAGGTTTCGAAACAAAGAACACATATTAAGTTCTCAACAAATGTTTGGTGTCGAACTTGAGAGTCCATGTGGTCAAGTAACGTTTCAGCATCACACCTTTTTTTGTCTTTGACGCACAGGTGATCTTCCCGGTTCACATAAACCTTTAGGAAGCCCAAGTCTTTATTATTGACCTTTAGAACTCACATGGTCAAGACACATTTGTATAGATTCTCAAGTCACTGTTAGCCGACAAATATAGTTTCGAACTCAAGTTTTCTTATGGTCATATAGATTTAAGTTTCGGACACAATAGCTCATGAACCAAAACCAGATTATGGTTCTAAACATTAAAGTCCATTTTACCAAAATCCACATTGTGGTTTTGAACTCTAAAGTCCATAAGAAAGAAAACAAGGAATATGGTTTTGAAATCTAAAAGTAATATAGCATTCTAGATCGTCATATGTCCAAAATCAAATGTATGATTTCAAACTCTAGAAATCAGAGCCAAACAAAGATATAATATTCGAACTCAGAAAAACAGTATGTCGAGTCTACACAACATAAGCGTGAGTCACGATCTCAATTACTTTAGTACATATGGATACGTACTAACAATCCAACAGAGTCAGACAAGGTGAGTCGAGACACAATACTATGATGGATTCAATCTCATAATACTACAGAGACAACATCATATAGACTAGTATTATCCAACTCGAAGGTTTTGGGAAAAAAACTTATATCACTTAGAGACTGAGAAGAAAATAAAGCTCTAAGCAATATAGAATGTCATAACTACAACAACGAATACCGCAAGCGATATCGTGGAGTTATCTCTTAAGACACATTGATCACAGGAGATCAAGTCATAACGTAAAGCTCAAGCATTAAGTTATGTTTTTGTCTTTTGTAGCACAAGTGTAAAAGATAATGGAATCACGTTATTTAGATTCACTAACTTCTTGAATGTGAAGCTGAATATCCTCGTTTGCTCCTCGATCTTCTTCGACTCTTCATATAGTGACTCCAAATCCACCCAACATTTCATAACCTAAAGCTAACTTAATGAAGTCTTTACCTAATGTGTGTTTCAAGCGGTCGAGTTTTGATCAGCAAATTTGACAACTAAGCTTGACATACCAACACTTAGTGAGGTTGACCGAGACATGCTTTAACAGATACATCAGTATTTTGAGCTTTTCCCGAGCCTTGATACTCTTCTGACTGAGACTGAATTTATATTCTTCAGGAGATCAAATTTATCCTCTGCAAAATACTTCTAGGGATGCTTTTGTTTTCTCCAGCGCTGATGTACAAAGAATCTGTAATCCCGGATGGGCTACTCCCTCCGGTTATCAATGAAGAGATTTAAATCCCATACGGGTTATTATCATCCGTGTATTTATTATTTACATGAAAATGAGTTTCGACATATCTTTCATTTTCCAACTATTTAGACTGCTTATTTCAATAATATTTATGAATTTTGAAGTACCCACTGAGAATTTTCTCGATGAAGGATTTATTTGGAGGAGCTATTTTATCCTACCTGGGCAACTGGAATGAGTTCCCCCACGCAGAAGCTACCTGGATAAAATTTTCATTGCGATTTTCTCGAGAAGTATTGACACCTACTAAAGTCGTTTTGTTTCAGTTTCACCAATCCGTTTATGCTTGACAGTTAGGGTATTTATCTTGTTATAATATAGTCATGTTCACCATAAATCCCGGACTAAACATTCACAAGCGACATTCATCTATCATTTTGGCACCAACGATTTTTATACGACAGACTTGTCTCCTCTTAGAGGTTGGTATTTATTCTGCCCCGGTTAGGTGCAGGAGAGGGCGTACCCCTCATTTCTTGAGATAACATTTAAAAGAAAGTTAGTTATTCATGAGATAACATTCAGAAGACTGTCGACCATTCATGTTTTCTACTTTACACATGGTGTACAGTTCACTGAACATTCTGCACGAAACTGATCAGTGCTCACCGGGCAGTCTTCGTACAGGGAATTTTCAGGATTGTGGGGAAGGCCATCGGAAAAATGATTGTGACCATTTCAGAACATATATAGTCTTTTTTTTTATTACTACTCATTAATAATGTAAAGTTATGTTTACAAAGTAACCATAGCTCCACCCGAGCTTTTGCATAATTTCGACTTTCAAATAGGTCTAGATTCGACGAATTCTTCGCACCTTCATCCGGGTTTGGGACGGACGTCGATTTGTTTTTTCTTCGTTGCATGACACGACATAGATTTCCAGCGTGCTTTGGTATGTTCTTCCCTGGTTTCCTCTTATGCTCCAGTACCTTCTTTGTTGGCGTCTTTTCTTTCCGCTTTATTTTTTCCTTTATCGTTTGCTTCCTTTTATTACCGCTGTACCGTATGCTCTTATGATTTTTCTGTAGTGTTTGCTTATATTCTCGTTTTGTTTCTTCCAGCTGCTTTCGGATTGTCCATTGCCTCATGAGGGGTCAACGTCACTCTTTTTTCGGTTTTCCGCTTCCAGTGTTATTTCTGCAGTTCTTACTTGTTGCTGGTTGATTCTTCTCCAATAAATTTTTGAGCGTCACTTTCTATAATGAATTATATCCAGTTTTCCTTTTTCACCAACTCCATAGCCAACAACACTGCCTTAACTTCTGCTCCATAGCCATGTAGCCAAAATTAACTAGGATATGATTCACCCTGACAGGATTAAACCTAGAATTTAATGGCGAAGTTAGGCCCCCCTAATCCCTATACACCTGGCAAATGAGAAATTTTGCCAGATTTGAGCCATTATGGGACTGGTAACAGGCAAAATGACCACAAAACCCGCAAATTTGTTAGTTACAGATAGGGGAAATATAGTTTTTTATCGAAGAGAGAATCAATCTTGCTCGAAAGAAATTATCTCGCACGATGTAGATTACATCGTTGATGTGATTTTTTATCTCGCGCAATATTAATTTCAACGCTGATCAAATTTTCAATTAAAAAGGCCAAATTCAATTGCCTATAAATTCTCGATATCACTCCCAGTTCAACTCACACCTTCTTGACAATCTCTTTGTCCATTTGACTGTACTCATCGGGGGCATCCGCCCGAATCCCATAACCTAGAATCCTTATTGTTGTCGTAACCTTTTGCTCAAGACTATGACCTCTAATATTAATAATTAAATTAAGGTTCTACTTCTACCTGACAAGGCTCCTCAATGTTTTTTATCACCATGTGTCGGGGCATTGAGAATTGACCCTGGAAAATTTCATCTCAGTACATGCAATTGGGATACAAATAATCGTGCATCAGCTTCTGGAGGTAAAAATCCCTCACTCAATACGTATATCTACGTGCGTGTACTTCCTAAGGATCTGGATCTCTAGATATCTGCCCTTAATATAACAACACCATGGTGCTCTGTAGTTGGGTATCTTCCTCTAACTCATCATCCATTTCTTGCAACCTCTGAACGCACAATTCTTGATGTGGGTTAAGCCGATCCATTTGCATTTGTACCTCTTCATCAGAAGACTCCATTGAGTGAAATTGAATTTTAGTATGAAATGCGAAGATATTTGTGTATAAATTAATTTGTGTTTTAGTTGTGATTGATCATATATATATTAGGCGAATGGGAAATAGTCGTTGAGTAACGAGATAGATTCCCACCGCCACTGGCAAGATTGTTTCTCTCGCCAGCGAAATAGTCTATCTAGTCGTGACCATATAGTGGTGCTGTCATTGTCAATCCACCAGGCAAACTATCTGATTTACGTTTGTACGTATAGGAAGGGGCCTTAGACTTAAGGCGAAAATGATATGTACCCCCGGTTTCCCTCCCCCAGACTTGCCCCCGCTGATGTGTCAATCACATAGGGGAACCCCCTGTTAATCTGGTGGGGTGGGTGGGATGGAGTAGCCACTCACTACTTGACACGTCAGTTGGGGCAAGGCTGTGGGAGGAAAATTGGGGTATGTAGCAGCTTCGGACTTAGGATTTGTGTGCATGCCAATGGTGGGGTACATCTATAAGCATATACTGTACTAACAAGGAGGGGTAAATATATTTATTTTCTACCTATAAATGAAAATAAAAAAATGATTAGGGATAAATCACCTTGATAGAAGGTGTAGTGTTCCTTTATATATGGTTAAAGGAAAAACCCATATGGACCGCACATCCATGGGCCGCAGGCCCTATAACACTCCCCCTTGTGCGGTTCAATAACAAAACTATATACATAGTGCTTCACATATAGTGCTTCGAATGTAGTTCTTCAAATGTGTTGCTTCACTAAAACTTTAACAAGGAAAAACCCGCTGGGACAAAACCTTGAAAGATAGAGAGTATAACGTCTCGAGTCTTCGTAAGCTTCTTTGTTGGAGTTGGTCGTGGTAGGTGACTTCTCTTTCAGCTTCATATTTAGTTCTTCAAATGTAGCTATCTCTCCGATGACCAATGTTGCCTCGCTAAAACCTTGACAAGGAAAACCCAGTGGGACAAAACCTTGACGAAGGGAAAAGAGTACAACGTGATAAGTCTAGAAGTACGCCTTTGCTCATGCTGAATAACACTCTTGCTTCTCGCTGGAAGTTGTTTCGCTTGACATGCTATCGCGTTCATTTCTTTGATTCTGATGCAGTTCAGTAATATCCATCCAGTCTTCCAGTCTTCAACATTCAGCATATACGCCAAGTGTAGTTGTTGTCGTGTTCTCTCTAAAAACCTTGTCGAGTAACAAAACCCCGTGGGAAAAACTAATCTCGATCGAAGGGAAAAAGAGTGCAACACAGTTTCACATTTCGAATCAAAATATGTCGGCATCATATCATTGGATCCTCCCCCTGATGTCGGCATCTCCCCCTGATTTCGTTTGGGGTATAGTCTCTAGACAGTTTCATTAGTCATGAGCTTTTCGAAAGTGACTATAGGTGATGACTCACCATGTCTCCCCCTGATTACTTTCGTTGACTAAGTGATTATTGTCCCTTCATAATCAACAACTTTTCGATTGCACTTCTGGTATTGCAGTTGTCTCATTAAAAACCTTGTTGAGTAACAAAACCCTGTGGGAAAAAGTAACCTCAGTGAAGGGAAAAAGAGTACAACTTACCAGATGCTCCCTCTGATGTAGGACAACTTGTTTAGTACAATACATTCATGGGAGTTTGAACAACTTCTTTAGTCCAATATAGGCAGACACTTCCTTTAGTCCTTCGCAGTCAGACAAGTTCTTTAGATCTCTGCAGTTTTGCAATCATGGGAGTCGGACAATTCCGTTAGTCCTATACTTTTCACATGTAATCATGGGAATACAATTCAATTTGCAAGTTCATTAGAAAACTCTACTTGCATCTTCATAGGGATAAGAACAAACCCATGTCAATGGTTTCTTTTAGGTATCTAGAGATATTCTTGATACCATTCCAATGACGTTGCGTTGGCGCTGAGCTACATCTAGCTCACAAGTTCACTGAGAACAAGATACTTGGTCGAGTACATTGTATGAGTACAATAATGCGCTTATTGACTTACATAGGGATATTCGTTTCCCAAAACATCTACGTCACCTTCCTATGGACGAGATTGATCTTTACGTACATCTAAAGTTCGACCAATCATGGGAGTGCTAGCCCGGTACACTTTGTCCACATTAAGTTGCCTGAATATCTTATGGACATATGCTGACCGGTGGAGTAATATTCCACAATCTCGATGTTCTAGTTCAAGTTCTAGACACATCCGAGTTTTCCCAAGATCTTCCATGTCAATTTCGAATTTCAAATAGTTTGCGGTTTCTCTTACTTCCTCAAAAGTACCTACTATGTTCATATCGTCGACATAGACAACTATAATTGCAAATCCGGAACTTGTTTCATTTCAAAACACGCAAGGGAACAATTTATTATTTCTATATCCCTTCCCAATCAAATGATCACTTAGACGGGTATACCACATCCGTCCGGATTACTTTAATCCGTAAAGTGAGCGTTTCAACTTAATTGCAAACGCACTCCGTGGTTTAGAGTTACTTGATTTTGGGCAATAAAAGGCCATCTGGCACTTTCATGAATATCTCTGTATCAAGATCCCCATAGAGATATTATGTAACCATTTCCGTAAATTGCATTTCAAATCCTTCTGAAACTGCCAAGCTAATCTAATTAGCAGAACATCATGATGTTCGCTACAAGAGAATAAGCGATCCAGGGGTTTGTGAGAAACCTCGCGCCACAAGGTGAGTCTTTATACTTTAAGACTTCATTATTCTCACTACGCTTTGTGACAAATAACCATATATGTCCCACAGGCTTTACACTTGGTCAGTTAGCACTACCGCACCAAATACCTATATATTTGTCAGAGAACTAAGTTCTTCCTGGATTGCGTAGGCCAAATATGCTCTTTGTTTGAATCTAAACAATATAGAGCATGGTTCGATCTCATCGTGCTCTACTTCCGGAGCAACTGAATTATATCATCCATATGCACGCATGATCCTTCCATTGACTCATGTGCATTCTCATAATCCATTGGGATTTCATTGTTCTCTAGAATCATTTAAAACTTCGGAGCGTCCTCCAGTTTGATTCATGGACATGTTCAGAGAAAATTCTATGAGATGATTTCAGATGATATAAATAGTTAGATTGTGCCTTACTCAACTTTTTCCTTTCTAGGTGAGTATCAATCGAACCTAGTGGTCTCTCCAACTTCCTTTATAGAGCCACGGCCTCAACCATACTTCCACAGAGTATAGTTGCAACACCTTAGTTTATGGTGTGTGTATCCGTATTTAAGGATATATAACCTTGCAGGCACGCTTGCAGTTGGTATATTTGATCTCGTTACTTTAGCGATACCAGTGTGCATTCTGATATCGAAAATCGTTTTTCACATCACATTTACATTGCGAAGTGCGGGGATCAATATAAGACAAAGTGGGAAACACACCACGACAATTCCTGTCGTTCCCTTAGGAAATACTTTTCCTTACCTCCCCCTAACGACGGGAAGGTTGTCTCATCAAGTGACTATCCGTAAATCTAGCGGTAAAGAGATCGCCTGTCAAAGGTTCTTCGTAGCGGATATTTGTTGGGGATTCGTATCCAACATAAATACTTAATTGTCTATGTGGACCCACGTTAGTACGTTGTGGAGGCGTAATTGGCACGTGTACGGCACAACCAAAAATGCGTAAATGTAAATCAGGCTTATATCCAGTTACCAACTGGTACGCAGATTATGGTTGGCTATGAGTGGGTCTAAAGAGAATAAGTCAAGCTGCATGCAATATGGTGTAACCCTAAGCAGTAATAGGCAGGTTTGAAACGCATAACCAGTGCCTTAGCTGTCATCTGTAACCTTTTGATGTTTGCTTCTGCGAGACCAATTCGAGAGTGTATATGGGGTACATAAAGCTCTATGTCAATTCCTTTAGACATACAAAAAATCATCAATTCCTTTAGATGTAGATTCTCCAGCATTATCAAGTCCAATAAACTTGATTATATGATCAGGGTGGTGAGCCCTTAGACATTTCACTTGTGCTGGGAGCTTTGCAAAAGCAGCAATTGTTGTGGACAACAATGCAAGTGTGACCAACGGGTCGAAGCATCATCCAGAACCATAAAATACTTGTATGGTCCGCATTCTGGATGTAAAAGTCCACAAATATCACCTTGTATCCTTCGTGAAAATGGAATTTTTCTTTGGTATCTTTAGCATAGGATGGTCTCGATTCTTTCTTTGCTAAAGAGTTAGCTTTGCATTACGAGTGATGTGCCTTCGATAAGGTAAACGAAGAAAATGGGATAAATGGTATGCTTTAGTTACTTTAAAAGGTGAAGATTTCACTTCACTTACTTTAGAAGACAATAACCGCGCTTCAATTCCTTTAGATGCAAATTTTGTGTTTTAGTTACTTTATAAAACACATTGTTACTCTTCGTCGCAACAATATTTTGTCCCATTTAAAGAATGATGTCGGTGTGAGTTCTTTAAAACACAGATCATCAAATGTCGACCTGGATGCCCTAGTCGGTAGTGCCAAAGCTTGTGTAAGTCACTGGCCAACAGTTCGTCGTTGAAATAATATAAGATTCAATAATCCTAATGGTGGTGATGTACAATCCACTAGAGTGACTCAATAGTTTCTCTAAGATGCGCTTCCTTCCGCATTCACTAGAAGTAACGTAAAGTTCTATTTTTACAGTGAATGTCCAAATGTTAGCCATTTGAATTGATATCCTTAAAAATCTCAAGGTGTGGTTAGCTCTAAGTGCTTATAGAGCTTCTTTAAATTGAAACCTTCTGCCGCTGGCAACAAGATTTGAGCTATACTTTGCTCAATTATTACTTTTGATGATCCAATCATCGTAGTCACAAAAGGGGTAAATTCAACAAACAATTGTCAATTTCTTAGGATAGTGTAGGTGGTTCCACTATAGAATAGACATTTGATCTCTCCTTAAGACATTCTTTTAAGTACATCACGAGGGAATGTCATACAGATGAACAGTTTATCTC
>JAJJMA010023660.1:0-16243 GCA_023529015.1 Papaver nudicaule
TACTTTAGTGAAAAACACGAGCAGTTGGAAGTTTTGTTTTACTTACACTTTTGGCCGCTACCTCCTCGAGTTCAAAGTCATCTTTTGGGATTTTTCCACCTACCTCGCGCGCCTTTATCCACATATAATGGCGATCGGGATGTGTATCGCTGGTAATAACTTCGTCTTTGATCTAGTACTTGAAAGAAACGTAAGGGTGTACCCGAAAACACGGATAATGATACCGACAGTAAAACATACATTATTTTCCAAAGCTTCTTTTTTTGTGTCAACAGTAGAATACAGTGTATAGTATGAGTATTATGATATGAAAGAGGCAGGTTGCATGCATATATGAGACACAACTAGCATGGAAAATGAAACCGAAAATAAATTGACCAGTGTCTGACATGCCCGGTTTTGTGGTGTAAATCTAGACAGTGGACTTACCAATTTTTCTCTCAGGTAAATGTATCTTCCTCGTCCTAACCGGTGTGGAAACTTGGAGTGCGACTTGGACTTTTTTGCCTTCTCAGATTTAGGCTTGCAGTGCAGATAAAAGACCTCATCAGTATATTAGACTAGAAAAATAACACAATATAAAACGACGATAAAAATACAGCAATGTGTAGTTATCTAACCTTGAATTCCTCGGACAGTCGATATTCCACGAACTTGGCCCATGATTCTTTGTCCACTATTTCTTTGTATTTTTTGGGAACTCTTTTCGCCAGGTTCTCCAACGGCTCCGTATCCCTAAAGGGAACTATATATTTATCAGCCAACTTCCTTCTGAAATCCCGGAGTCGCTCACCGAGATGAGTCATCGTTCTTCCCTTTCTGGAGTCGTCGACGTCATAGTATTTCTAAGGTTTCATTTAATGACATGTTAGTAACATTTAGACAACAGAAATGATGAATAAAGATGTCAAACATTTGTGGTAGAAAGGAGTAGATGCTTGCCTTTATTTTATCCCACATTTCATCTTTTGTCTCCTTTTTCACTTTCTTCCACTCTAACTCACGAAGTCCAACATGTCTCCTGACTACGTCGCCTAGGAAACTGCTGTATTCTGGTCTATAACCACCTATGGTTCTTTGATGCTCATCAAAGCTTAACTGATGTGGCTCCTCATCACTATATAGATCAAAACTTTGATGCAGCTTAAACAATCTGGTCATTCCCCTAGATCTCTTTATTGCAGGCTTTACTTCTTCAAGATCCTCTAGAGTTTCAAAAGTTTCGAATTCTTCTATCACGAGTTCCTCTTCAGTAGGCGTATCCTCTCCTTCAGATTCTGTGGTTTCATCACTATCATTTCTTTGTTTTGCTTCACTAGGTGACTCAGACTCACTTTCAGCATCCCCTTCGTGACCATGCGACTTTGACGCATCACTCTCGTATTCTGCCATAACCTAAACTGTGTACGTACAACGAAGGAATGAATACGAGCTTATATTCATTAACTTCTAACAGAGAGTTCACAAAACAATACATGTGTTGAACTACTTCAAATAGTATATGCTATTTATCTTTCAATTTCTTTTGTGCAATGAATTAAAATGCTGGCTTAGGTGAATATCTAGAATAGTATTGGTAGGTATGTCGAGAAGTAAGCCATGGTAACAACGAAATGGATAATTCAACCAAATAGTAACTAAACCTAACAGCGAAAGCACCACATGTACAACACAGGTAGGCTTATATTGGAAAAACATTAGCTAAACCTAACAGCAAAAGCAACATGTTCCTATTTTCCATTCTAAGAAACACACTAAAAGAACACAAAAACAAACTGTTCACGATGCATGTACCTCAAGGCTAAAACGAACACACCTAAATGGCATTAAGAAAAAAAAAATATAACAAAGTAAACCCAGGTTGAAAACAACCCATGATTAAACTAGTAAAACAACCCTTGAAAACTAACATCTGTTCTAATTTCTACGGTATCCATAAAACAAAGATACTCAGTACTTCATCAAAACATATATAAAACCCATTGAATCATTGATGCATATATGTTAACCCAAGAACAACACGGATTGATGACAGCCTATGATTATCAGTTACTTGTCAAAACAAAAAAGAAAGAAAAATAAAACAGATTCATCTTCAAAAAATATTAAAATCAACATGATATGAAACATGACTTGAATTGAATCGAGAATGGTTTAAAGAGATAATACCAGTGTAAGAACCAGCCGGAGAAAGAGATGAATCGCAGTGAAGAAGATGAGTTAGTAGTAGACTTATGGTTTTAAGGAAACAATAAATCTGCCCCTCCAGAAAAAATAAAAAGATAAATGTAGTTCTAATAACCGAATGGAGGAGAAAATAAAATTTAACTTCAAATTGGAGCCAAAATAACAGGAGGGAATAATCCCGCTCTGAGAATTTTCGTCTGATTTTCATCCCGCCAAAAAAGTTTTTGGTGGAAATTTTGGGGGGTTTGATCTTCAAAATTGTTAAGAGAAAAATTCTAGATTTCGTGTAACTAACATGGTAAGTTTCCAGAAAATTTTAGACTCTCTGGAAGCATATTGGTTGGTATCTTCATTAAATCTCGGAAATTAGTTTCCGAAATACGGAAATATATTTTTAGCAAGAAATTAGGAGTAAGGACTAAGGAGGATCATAGGAATTTTGAATTTTTGGTTCGTAACTGCAAGACATGTGAAATGGACACATCGTCAAGGCCCAATAGTCATGAAGGCGAATGCCAATGTGACATACATGCTGGGCCGAAAATCAGAAAACATACAAGCCCAAGTAGTTGCCAATGATCCTTAACTAACAACGGTTATATTCCCAACCGGCGGCGTCATATGCGTACCAAGCTTTGGAATAGCAAGGGATTTGAAGTCTAACACACGTTTCGGTCCATTTCTTCTCAACTGTTGTGACGTTCCAATGATCCTTAATTAAATGGCAAACGCGTATTCCCAACCGGCAGCCTCACATGTTTGCCAAATCTATATAGGACTTCCACCATCACCAGCATTGGGTTCTACGTTTCACCAGTCTTTTACTCCTATCAATTAGAAGAAAAAAACCTATCACCATTCACCAGCAACGCCAAAAAATGGATTATTTGCCCACACAATTGGTTACCGAGATATTCGCTTGCCTTCCAACTACACAGAGTATTTTAAAGAGCAAACTGGTATGCACAAAATGGAACGAATTGCTAAAAAAAAGGATTGGTCTCCTGTTCAGTGCGGTGCCAAACGGAGGCCAAAATGTTACATTTGAGAACAGGGATATTACGCAAATGTTCTACCGAACATTTTTCGGAAAATGAGTTCAGCATAATCACTGCCCCAGAGATTGACCCAAACAGTGAAGTCCATAAACATACTTTCCAAATGGTCGGGTCTTGCAACGGATTGGTGTGTCTATATGTTTTGCACGACCAAGTACGAGATCCAATTTATATCATAAACCCCTCTACTGGTCAGCAACTTATTCTTCCACAAATAGAGAGACATTCTAACTATTTTCCGGGTCAGAATGTTAAGATTAGAACTGTGCCATAATGAATGCATTTTGGTGATAAAGCAAGTATTAACTATTGATACTTATTAGTCGGTATTAAGCCACATTGGATTCCATTGGCTTAACTCGGGTCTAAGAGTTTGCAAAAGAAAGTAATACAGACCATATATTGTCTAAAACATGTACTACCGGAAAAAAAAATCATCTAAAAGACAATTTCTTTAGCTCTTTGCATAGTGTCTCCATATATGAGTAAATGCCTTGAGTGACTCCGGAGTCGATCCCTCTGACACGGCAATCTTTTTCTTTGCCTGACACAAAGGTCTTGTCTGGGACCAACCTTTTCAACTCCCTCCTAGGTCGCACGCGACGCGTCTCACCCTATGCACAATTTCAAGGTAAAACATGTGTTATATTCCGACTTTAATATCACGCATTTATTTTAAACCAAAAACATGAGCAGTGAGAAGTTTCGCTTCCACTACTTCCTTGAGTTCGATTTAAGGATGAAAAACACACGCAAGGATGAAAACACAGCAATGTAGTTATCTAACCTTGAATTCATCTGACAGTCGATATTCCACAAACTTGGCCCATGATTCTCTGTCCACTATGGTTTTGTATTTTTTGGGAACTGTTCGTGTCAGGTTCTTCTTATGCAGATTGGGAACTATATACTTGTCGGCTAATTCCCTTCTGAAATCTCGCAGCTTTCCGGCGAGATGCTTCATCGTTTCTTCCCTTCTGGACTCATCGATGTCATAACACTTCTACGGTAATATTAAAAATGGCATGTGAGATATAAGTACAAAACATACATGATGAATAAAGATGGCAAGAAAGATAAATTTGGTTGTATGAATCAGTAGTTGCTTGCCTGTATCTTGTCCCACATGCTATCCTTTGCCTCCTGGGGAACATGCTTCCAGTATTGTACTCGAACTCCAACTTCTCTCCTGACCAGGTTGCCCAGGAACCTACTGAATTCTGGTCTACAACCACTTGAGGTTCTTTTAATCTCATAGCAGCTTAGTACATGTTTCTCATTGTCATCCGAGTGTTCTTCGTGCTCAACAAGCATATAGTCGAAAAAGTCCTCCGAGTGTTCTTCTTCCTCGACAAGCACAGCGTCGGAAAAGTCCTCTTCTGCCATAACCTAAACTGTGCACGTACAACAAAGGGTTAAAATATGAGCTTATGTTTGATTAAGTTTTAACCGAGCAATCACAGCAAAACAATATATTTGCTGAAATTCTTGCAACAATTAATTAAAAAACAAATTTTGGATGTAACAGGTTTATATGAAAATGAAATATGAATAGCATGTCTGAAACCTATATAGTATATACTAGCATCACTTGTATTCATTCGGGAACGTGTAGAAGAACTAATACCATACGCGCCCTAGCTAATTAGCATTGGTCCTGCCTTTCTAGATACTCAGTACTTCATCAGAACATATGTAAAAGACCATGATTCATACAACTTAACCCTAGAGCAGCATTTTGACACAACAACCCGGATTGAAAAACAGCATATGATTATCAGTTACTTGTCAAGAAAAAGAAAAAACAAACTGATTTTTTCCTTCAAACTAATATTAAAACCAACATGTATATATACTGCAACATGATACTATAAAACATGACTTGTACTGAATCGAGAAAGGGTTAAAGAGATAATAATACCGGCCAGAGAAAAGTGATGAATCCCTGTGAAGATGAGTTGAGAGCAGATTTGTTGTTTCCGAAAAGATAAATCGGGTTTTAAAGTAAAACATAACTTTAAAATGGAGCCAAAACACCAGGCGGGAATCATCCCGCTCTGAGAATTTTCGTTTGATTTTCATACCGCCAAAAAATTTGGCTGAAATTATGTGGGGTTGCCTTTTTTATCTTAAGAATTGTAACGAGAAAGTTTCTAGATTTCGTGTAACCAACATGGTTAGTTTCCCTGGTTTTTAGATTTACAGCCAATAAGAGCATCTCCAATGGTGTTTGGGTTTGGAAAAAAATTGATGACACATAGGATTTTAGAAACTCTACACAAAAAAACACTCTCCAACGGTGTTTGTATATTTAAAGTTGGATATGATTTGGCAAATTGAGTTTGGATGAGAGTTTGGGTATTTAGAAACTCTCTTCCAAACCCACGTCATCAATAATATTATTTTGTTACTGTTTTTAATTTATTTTGTTAATCAAATTCTATAACTAAACGACAAGTGTATCAAAATAAATATGTATCCAACTACCATTGGAGATGGTTTTAAAAATTAGAATTTATTTGTATTCAACATTAATGAAATCTCTATTTTTTAGGTCTCCACATAGGATTCACATCCAAACACCATTGGAGATGCTCTAATAAATCAGAGAGATTATTGGGTGGTTATCTCCATTAAATTTGGGGAATTATTTTCCCAAAATATCGATATATAATTCCCTATATTCAACAATTTTCACCGGATATTTTCACCGGATATTGGCAAGTAATTAGGAGGATCCATTGGAATTTTGAATTTATTGTTTGTAGCTAGGAGCAAGATAAAAAGGTAGGTCGCTATTTTTGGATTAATCTGAATAAGGGTGAAAAAGCATTTCTGAATACTGAACTTTGAGCCATACTGGATACCGTAGTTTCCAAAAGCAGTACAAATAAACTATATCGTCTAAAACACATGCTACCAGAAAGAAAAAAATTGTCTAAAACATTATTTTTTTAGCTTTTTCCGTGCATTCTCCAAATCTGGCTGATCATTTGGTGATAGCATCTTAGCAAAGTTCCTTGTATTCTTCGGTATCCCATATGGAGTTGCGTATACCCTGCGCCCGCTATTGATAACTTTCACATTCTGTAGTTCCTCTGGTACTATCTTCCCTTCAAGAGTAGCATCTTTTGTTTGCTTCTCAGTAATTTGTTTTGCGTGACTGTTGTCATAGACTTCTGTTTCCTCCACATCCTGTGAATTCATTGGACATGATAAGACAGTGATCAACTCATTTATCCAACAATGTAACAAGTAAATAAGATAATGCACACTGCAGAATTAACTCATAACCAAACTGACAATCCGTGATCTTCACTATCATACATGACTCATACTGTTGATAGCATATTGTTTCTAAATATCCTCTTTACAAATACAAAAACAGTAAATTATGTAAAAACATACTCACCAAATAATAAATCTCATCTGCTGGCCAAGCAATCATTCTTCCATGAGCCTGCTCTAATCTTTCACGACCTCTAGTTCGTATGGGTAAACAGTAGTTTGGAAATAATACTTCTTCAATCAGAACTTGGCGGCAGATAACCTTTTGACCTGATCCATATAAGGTCTGCATTGTCTTAAACGGGAAAGCTGTTCCCCTAGCCAGGACTTTTGCCCTAGATTCTGCCCATAAGTTGCATTTTACACCCTACAGAAATAGATGGCACACGACAATCGCATAAAGAGAAACCTCTTAAATAATATATATTTGGTTGACTTAAAAAAAAAACACGCATACGATCCGTTTCTTGGTACTGTTGTTCTTGTACCTTCACTATCTCGTGTTTCCCAGATCGAGTCTCCTTTCTCTGAGATCCCTTTTCGAAGGATGGATCCTGTGCTTTTGGTTTCTTTTGTTTTTTCCCAGAAGTTGGCCGAGGTACCTGCAGCAATAGAGTAATACGTATTATTTAACCATGTATCTTTTTTTTCAGTTAATAAAGAGAACAAGCCAGGCAACCAACCTCTGAATTGAAAGTGATTAGAAATTTGGGCCATAAAATGAAACAGCCACTAACTAATATCTTGACCTCATCATCGGGTATGGGTAATTTGCAATCTCTCTGTAGTACTTCCTTAACCCGTACTTTGTAGCAACTTATTTTCCTCACGCGGTGACCACAACGTACAATATGCTCGTGAACCTGTGAGACGAAGGCCATACCTCTAGCAACAATTTCATTTTCATAAGACAAAAGGTCGCAACTTCTACCCTGCATAGATACATGGCACATGAAAATCAGAAGAGAACTACAAAACAATATACATTACATTAAAAAGACTGCAAAAGAGGACATATATTAACTCTTTCTAGTGATTCACGGCTCTGGTCTGGTCCAGCAGATTCACGGCTTCTTCGTGTTTTCATTTTTTGTATATGTTTCCCAGTCTTTTTGGAAGGCTTCCCGTCTGCTACTGTCTTCTCAGCATATGGATTTGAATGCTCCCCGGTATTAGATTGATCAGAAACATTGCTCAGTCGTTGATTTTCTTGTGAAGAGGACGGGAGACTTTCAGTATTATCCTGAAGTGTTGAAGTTGAACATTGTTGCCAAACATTAGATACTGTGCACAAATCTAATAAAAAAGTAAATCCAGTCTCTTAAACACTGTCTAGTCAGTGAAGATACTCTTACCTTTGTTACAGAATTTTCCAGTATATTAGCCAAAGCCTCGGGTAGTTCTATTCCTTGAGCAAGAAGTGCTGCTGCTGCTTCCTGCATCACTGTTTTCATTTGCCCCACTTCTTGATCCTTCGATTTCAGCTGCAGCTGCAGCTTCAGTTTATTGGTGCTATCTTTCAAGGATTTCCTTGGTCGCTTGGAGTCCCTCCAGTAATTTCCTTGAGTGACTCCGGAGCCGAGCCCTCTGACACGCCCACCATGTTCATTGCCCAAAACAATTGTCAGGGGATCCTCTCTCGGACCAACCTTTGCAACTCCCTCTCGAATATTCTTATGCAACTCGGCCTGTGCACAATATTGAGTCAAAATGTGTGTTATACTCTGACTTAAATATCGCGTGTTTACTTTAGTGAAAAACATGAGCAGTTGGAAGTTTCGTTTTACTTACAATTCTATCCGCTACCTCCTTCAGCTCTTTCTCCTTTTCAGGGATTTTTCCACCTACCTCGCGCGCCTTTGTCCACATAATATGGCGATCGGGAAGTACATTGTTGGAAATCACTTTGTCTTTGATCTAGTACTTGAAACAAACGTAAGGGTGTACCGAATACACGGATAATGATACCCGAAAGTAAAACATACATTATTTTCCAAAGCTTCTTATTTATGGCAACATTAGAATACAGTGTATAATATGAGTATTATGATATGAAAGAGGCAGGTTATACGCAGGTACAACTAGCATGGAAAATGAAACCGAAATTCAATTGACCATGTCTGACATGGACAGATTTACAGCGCGGTATATAACTAGACAGTGGACTTACTAATTTTTCTCTCAAGTTAGTGTATCCTCCTCGTCCTAACCGGTGTGGAAACTTGAGTTGCGCCTTTGACTCTTTTGCCTTTGCAGATATAGGCTTGCAGTGCAGATATAAAGAATTTCATAACTATATTAGACTAGGGAAATAAAAGAAAATAAAACGACGATAAAATACAGCAATGTGTATTATCTAACCTTGAATTCCTCTGACAGTCTATATTCCACGAAATTGGCCCATGATTCTTTGTCCACTAATGATTGGTATTTTGGTGGAACTTTTTTCGCCAGGTCTTTCTTATGAGGATTGGGAGCTATGTAATTTGTGTACAGATGCCATCTGAACTCTCGCAGTCTCTCACCGAGATGAGTCATCGTTTGTTTCCTTCTAGAGTCGTCAATGTCATAATATTTCTAAGGTAAAATTTAATAGCTTGTTAGTAACATTTAGACAACAGAAATGATGAATAAAGATGGAAAGAACATTGCTTGTAGAAATCAGTAGAAGCTTGCCTGTATCATTTCCCACATTGTATCCCTTGTTTCCTGTTTCACATTCTTCCATTTTAACACTCGAAGTCCAACTTCTCTCCTGACAAGGTCGCCTAAGAAACTGCTGAATTCTGGTTTAAAACCACCTATGGTCCTTTGATACTCGTCAAAGCTTAATTGATGTTTCTCCCCGTCACTATGTCGATCGAAATCCTTATGCAGCTTTATCAATTTGGTTATTCCCCTCGGATTCTTTTTTTTAGGGCTTCCTTCTTGAATATGCTCTCCTTGTTCTATGCCGTCATTTGTTTCTGAAATATAAGTACAGCTTATGAAACTTGTGTTGTTGTGTTTTCCGTGGGAATCTCATAAATATTAGTAGAATAAATAGTGAAGGAAGATGAAAGAGTACAAGATTTTTTAACACTACCAGTTTGTTCTACAAATTCAAAAGTTTCGAATTCTTCTCCGGATTTGTCTCCATATCCATCCTCTCCATTAGGAAAAACCTCATGTTCTGCCATAACCTAAGCTGTGTAGGTGCAACAAAGGAATGAATATGAGCTATTTATCTTTCACCAAAGGAATTGATTAACTTCTAACGGAGTGTTCACGATACAATACATGTGTTAAACTACTTGAAATAGTTTAAGCTATTTAATATTTCAATTTTTTTTCTGCAATGAATTAAAATGCTGGCGTAGGTGAATATCTAGAATATTATCGGTAGGTATAGTCAAGAAGTAAACCATTGATTATCAGTTACATGTCAAAAAAAAAAAAAAACAACATGATTTAAAACATGAGAATGGGTTAAGGAAATAATACCAGTCTAAGAACCAGCCGGAGAAAATAGGTAAATCCCTGTGAAGAAGATGAGTTAGTAGTGTGGTTTAGGAAAAATATAAATCTAGTTTTAAATATCGAATGGGGGAGAAAGTAAAACTTAACTTCAAAATGGAGCCAAAACATCAGGCGGCGGGAATTATACCGCTCTGAGAAATTCGTTTGATTTTCATCCCGCCAAAACAAGTTTTTGGTTGAAATTTTAGGGGTTTTGATCTTTAAATTTTAAGAAAAATACATATTTTTGGATTTCCAGCCAATAAATAATTAGAGAGAATATTGGGTGGTTATCTCCCTTAAATTTGGTGATTTGTTCCCAAAATATCAATATATACTTCCCTACATCTCTAATTTACACACAGTGCGTATCGTCTGTGCCACAAATTATGTGTGCCGAATGTGCCAACCCAATAGGGTTGCGACACATGTCAACTTTTGTTATAACCAAAATTCAAGCTTGAATTTCCATTTTTGTTTAATAAGGTAACCTAATCAAATCTAATAAGTATTTCCTAAGCTTTTACTCCTTACTGAGTTGTGTTTATCTGATCTGCTAAAATTTTAGTAGTAATAGTTTTTTTTTTTTGATAGTTAATTTTTTTTTAGTAATTGTTTTTTTATTTGATGGAACTTGATATGCATGTATGATTTCATGATACCTTCGTTCATGATATGCTAATTGTTTGTACAGTATATACAGTAAAAGCTCCATATATTAATAGTCTTGGGAATATACAAAATTGCTAATATATAGAGTTTATTAATCATTTCCGATACTCCATATGGAGGTATACTAAAAAATAAAATTTTTTACTAATTGAATGTATATAAATGTTATTGGCTAATTGCTTATACACAAGTACATGTATCTATCTAAATGAAGTTTTTTAGGTTATGTGTCAGTTTTTAATAGGGGTGCATGCAATGAGTATTCAACCGGGGTCTCATATTAGACGTACTGGAATTTGAATTGTTCGTGTAACAGTTTATGACTGCAAGACATATGAAATGAACAAAGTATACATGTAGAAAGGGGCAAGATAAAAGGTATTAAGGTAGGTCACAATTTCGACGGTACAAAATTGGTTGGATACTCATACGAAATCAGGAATGAATGGATGCTTCATAATGATTCTGAAATTTTGAAAATTTTGATGGACGGTGAAAAATTGGTTTGGATACTCGTACAGAACCAGGAATGAATGGATGCTAGATAATGATTCTGAAATTTTGATGGACGGTGAAAAATTCGTTTGGATACTCATACGGATTGAGGACTCTTTGTGCTAACTCAAACTCTTGTATTTGTTTTTTTTTTTTTTCTTATCAACCTTCGATACGACAAATTATTATCGGGCAAAATCCGACTTGCATACGAAGTGAATGCATTAAGCAAAATTTAATTAGGTTAGTGTTTTGATGTAAAATTCGACTTACCACAAGACGTTAATAAAGAAATCGACTTCATATATAATATGGCTTTGGTGCTTTGATGAACAAAATCGACTTATACCGCTATTAAGAAAAATATCATTAGGTTTAGTGTTTTGAAGTAGAAGCCGATCGACTTAGATCACAAGACGTTCTTAAGAAAAATATCATTAGGTTTAGGGTTTTGACGAAGAATCCGACTTATCTAAACACGTGTTTAGGCAATGTACGAATAATACTTATAGATTTGCTTCTTTTGACGAAGAATTTGACTTATCAGTAGACGTTATCAAGAAAAATATCAATATGATTAGTGTTTCGACGAAGAATTCGACTTATCACAAGACGTTGATTGGTAAGCAAAATATGATTGGGTTAAGTGTTTTGACGTAGAATCCGACTTATCACAAGACGTTATAATTTAAAAAAATATCATTAGGTTTTAGTGTTTTGACGTGGAATCCTGCTTATCACAAGACGTTATTAAGCAAAGTATGAACAATACCTATAGATTTGGTGTTCTGATGAAGAACCCGACTTATCAGAAGGCGTTATTAACTAAGAAAGATATCATTTGGTTTAGTGTTGCTTTGACGAAGAATTTTCGACTTATCAGAAGACGTTATGAAGCAAAATATCATTAGGTTTAGTGTTTTGACAAAGAATTCGACTTATATCAAAAGACGTTATTATGCAAAATGTGAACAATACCTATAGTTTTTGTGTTTCGACGAAGAATTCTACTTATCACGAAATATGTCGTGTTACTTTGTTAAAGACAATATTACGAGTAATTGTGAAATATTTTGTGGCAAGAGCTCTACCAAGATGTGACATGATATAGTGACGTGTTTTGCTTCCTTGATGGGAGTATTAGCATTCTTGGATTGTCTTTAAGTACCCGATCAAAAAGATGAAAATTAAAAAGATTATCATTAAGTGGTGTCCCACTTCCATCATAGTAACATGTTTTATTAACAGAGGTCATTTTCAGCTAGAGTGGGTAACATAACCTTAAGGCTATTCAGGTGATCCTAAGGGGTGATACGAGTTGGATTGATTAGTGATGTTCACCCGAACTAGTAGTAGTGATCAAACAAAGGGAAATATAGGAGTTACTCTAAATATAGCCTAGGCCAGCAATGATGTGCTTGGTGAACATGACCGTCGTAGAGTCTGAACTTGGACTATTGCATGACCGTGCATGTTTGAGAAGCCACATGGAATCAATTCCCAATGCCAATTAAGCATCACCCCTTTCGCACAGCTCTCTCTTAAATTGCAGGTGAGATTAAAACTCAACGAATATATATCAAGAGGAGTAAAACCAACAGTAACCAAATAAATTAGTCCTCTTAGATCATCCTAGGGTTTTAATGGCTAACAGCAAGAAATTTTCAGAAGCAGAGAAAGGGAAAGCTGCGATGACAGAAGAAGAAATCGAAGAGGAGAAAAGAAGGAAACAATTAGGGTTATGTTTAGAGATGATTAGCAAGATGAATGAGGTTGATGTTTTTGCTGTACAGGCTCATCTTGATAAACTGAAGCAGGGTTTTGAAGCAGACAGAAAATTTGAGATGATGAAGGCTGCTGAGGCTCAATCAAAGAAGAAGAAGAGACAGGAAATGATAGAATCACTATTCGAATCCCAGAAAGAGAAACAGAAATTTGAAAAGTGGTTGTTGAAAAGAGAGAGAGGGGATGATTTGAAAAGTGCTTCTGATTACATCCTTTGCGACAGTGAATGCTCCGAGGATCAAGATGAGGAGCCTGAACCATCAGAAGATGAGTCAAGCGACTGGTCCACAGATGATGAGTCCTTTGCATCTTACATTGATGAGTTGATGGAGCTAATTGAAGAATTCAGAAAGGATGAAGCAGATGGTAAGAACGATAAAGATGGGACTCATTCAGATGAAGATGGTTATGGTGATGATTCTGCGGAAGCTGAGAGTTCTAGTGCTGATTCTGAGGGTGATCAAGATATGGGTGATGCAGAGGAAGAGAGAAGTTCTAGAGATGATTGGAATGGCGATCAAAGGGACGATAATGGAGATGGAGATGAGGGCTCAGACAATTCTTTACCTCAAGATATGGGTGATGCAGAGGAAGAGAGAAGTTCTAGAGATTATTGGAATGGCGATCAAATGGACGATAATGGAGAGGGCTCAGACGATTCTTTGTCTCATTTTGGTTCAGATTGATGATCAGGTATAAAACCTTTCCTATTTCCATCTTTAAGCTCTGTTGGAACAGATGTATATATTGAGTATCCATGTTTTGATTAATTGCTATTTTAAAGAAATAGCTTGCATCAAAGTACATCACAGAGTTTAAATCGAGGGAGAAAGGGAAGGATTTGTTTATTGTTTTGGAAGATGACATGGTTTGTTTTTTTGGAAGAAGAAATGGTTTTTTTCTGTTCGGCAATTTGGGTTTGTGTATATTTCTTTTTTGTTCTGGTTCTGTAAAAATGGGGAATGTTAACTGTTTGGGTTTACTGGTTTTTTTCTGGGGGGTTGAACAGGAGTCGGAGGAAAGTACTGTATATTGTAATGGGAAGTATTTTGGTTTACTGAATTGATGTACATGCAATACAGGTAATGGAAAATATTTTGGATTTTGAATCTGAACATGTAATGGATTTTATTTCTTTCAAAAAAAAAATGTAATGGATTTTACATACATAAGTGTTATTTACATAAAACTCATATTAAGATAAAGCGTTCTATAATTCACGATTTAATATGCGAAACGAACCGTAAAAATGAAAAACAATTCATTCCATGATTCATGATTTCTCAACCTTGCTCACAACCCTGATTCGAAATGGAGATTTGTTTGCTTGTTTTTTTAGGGCAGTTTGATTTGTTTCGATGGGGACCAATGGTTAAACTGTGGCTTTTTTTGCTTGCTTTTTTTTAGGGACTTCCAGCATTGTATATATTCCAGAAAAATGCATTTTTCCTTATCAATATCCTTTGAAATCGGGAAAAAAACAATTAAATGGCGTTTGATCCTTTGTAAGCTAAATTTTAGGAATTTTACTAAATTTGGGCAGTTCCTATGGATTTGTCAACAAAAAAGAGAGTTTTCATGGCCAGGTGGCGGGACAACTGGTTTGCCAGGCCATTTCTTGCAAATACGGATCGGTACTTGAACAGTGCTCTGTGAATCGGGCAAAAAATGAGTTAACCCAAATCTCACCGATTCCCCACTAAACAATTTTTTTTCAAGACCTCTCTAGCTCTGATTCATCTTTTCCCATTATCGGAACATAATAACCTATTAATATTATCTTCCCTAACCTATATCTATTTAGGATATTGTCCCATTAACATAACATAATATCCTATTATCTATCCTATTATCCTATTAACAGAACATAATTCAGGATATTATCCCATTAACAGCACGCTTCTACCTACTCTATTACTAGGGTTTCTTTTATTCCTCTTTCGATGGGTTTGCTCATTTGCTGGGTGGGTTTTGTGGCTGCATGGAGCTCAAATAACACTTGTTGTTTTTCTTCTGTTGCTTCTATGTATTTCCTAGTTTCTCTCTAAATCATCCTTTTCCCCGCTTCTCTGATGCTCCTCCTGACAAAATCCTTTTCTGGACGCATCTCTTTACATATCTTTGAGGTATCCGTAATCATTGCTCTTCAATTCAAAATTTCGATGATTACAAAGTGAGTTACGACAATCTTATATCCTCTATTAATAACATCACTTATCCTCCATCATCTCAAACTTTCCAATAACTTTCTCACGATTTTATCATATCCAAATCCAACAGATTTTCCATCTTTATTACTACCACCTTTGCCGCCAACCACCTGATATTAATGAAGTACCAATCTGAGTCTTCTGGATCGGGGGCTATGGGGCACCAACTCTTATCCATAATGACCCACCAAACATGGCCGTTTTCCACAGAATCCAGCCAAAACCAAGATCTCCTGATTCTGTTGCTCCTGACACGTCTGGCTCTGGTGACAAAGTTGTCGACACCTTGCACGTGTTAAGATTAGGATACGACAACAGACACACGTACAAATCAGGCGGATTCGGGTGTACCAATACAAACTCCATTATCCATTCGAACTGAATGTGGAGCTCAAGAAAACCCACAACAGGATCCGAAAACAAACTCCATTGTTTCGGGTGTACAAAAACAAACTCCATTGTTCTTGTCCTTTTTTTGATGTATCTTAGCCATCTTTGTAATACTCTACTATCTATCTATTCTATTATACTCCCTCTGTCCCACATAAATTGAGCTAGTTAGGATTTGCACAATTATTAAGGCAAGGAAGAGAGAGATTAGCTTTTTACTGTTTTTTCCAATTATACCCTTATAAATAACATGATTGTAAAATTTAGAAACGACATATCTCCCAAATTATGGCACGCATCTTTGTAAACTTCATATCATTGCAAAGCATTTTAAAACATCTACGCAACGAGTACAAACATGACTATGAAATTATAAATATTTATCATACTAAAATTTCATAACAATAATCAATTTTAAGGCTAAGATTAGAAATATGGTGTATATAATAGAACTAGCTCAATTTATGTGGGACAAAATCAAAATAGAACTAGCTCAATTTATGTGGGACGGAGGGAGTATATATAAAGCCAACACCCCTTAGCGAGGCTGTAAAACTTTCTGACTATTTTATCCCTGACATTATATTATAGACACTTTACATAAATCAAAGACGGTATAATAGTAATTGGCGTCATATATTAATTTTATTACAAATTTAC
>JAJJMA010023681.1:0-16337 GCA_023529015.1 Papaver nudicaule
ATTGCTTACTTGGTTTGCGTGTCAGCCCCGATTCAAGAAGTAGATTTCCGTATGACCTGGATTTAACAATCCGAAGGAAGTCATCTTGTGTATGGTAAACTGATAGAGGACAGTTACACCATACGTCAACAGTTTGGTTGAAAAGCCAGTATTGCTGACACAAGCCTTTGGCATCGATCAAGGCAACTCCTAGGCCTGTAACGGACGTCAGCTAGGGGAATTAAGTGCGTGACGATCTGTGGGAGATCCAGAGACGTAAGGAAAGCGACAGTAGCCAATTCTCTTGGAGGGCTTGAGTTGGTCTCTGCTACATCCCAGACCGAAGTCTTATAGTAGGCTAGTGTTTGTAGTCAGTTTGTACTGGGCGGTGTTCAAACTGGACGAGGTCCCGAGGTTTTTCTGCAAGGCAGTTTCCTCGTTAAAAAAACGTTTGGTGTCTTGTGTGCTTTTACTTTCCGCATTATAACTCTGATTTATAATTAAAGCACCAAGTAGTACGTTATTGCCTAACTGTCGAGACTACTCCAGTTAGAGGTTTGGATATTGATTTTTGAGATCGTCCAGACTTTAACCATAAGACTCACGAGCCAAAACGAAAAGTTGGTAGTATTTCGGTACCCCTTCTTTTTCACTTCTCAAACATGGAAAACAAACACAACCAAGTGTCTTGAGAAAGTTATAATCAGGTTTAAGATGAAACAATTTCTCTAAAGGGGATACTGATTCAAAGTTGAAGGAGGAAGCCTATTGATCAGAAAATTAGAAGCCTCAAAGGCATAGCTCCAGATAGTAAAGATGCATGGTTTAACAGATCCAAACCAGTATCAACTATATATCTGTGCTTCCTTTCTGCCTTGCCATTTTGTTGATGAGCATGAGGATATGAAACTCTGTGACCTATACCACAAAAATCCAAATAAGTAGAAACATTCCTATACTCACCTCCCCAATCTTACTGAACAAACTTGATTTATTTTATTAAACAACCTTTCAACATGAGTTTTGAACTTGGTGAAAGTAGATAGTACTTCTGACTTGTAAGCAAGTGGATATAACCAGGTAAATCTGCTAAAATAGTCAATAAAAGAAACATAGTATTTGAATCCATTCACTGAACAAATAGGGAAACCCATACATCAGTGTGAATAAGATCTAATGGACCATGAGTTTCATTTGTTGAACAAGAAGGATAAGGTAAAGCATGCCTCTTAGCTACTTGACAGTCAGTACACAAAGTAATCGAAAGATGCTGAGTGATTGTACTATCCACAAAAGCCAAAATATGCTTCAAAGTTTTAAATGCTGGATGTCCAAGCTTATTGTGCCAAGAAATTGTTGCATCTGCTGCTGCTCTTGAAGAAGAAATTGCTTGTTTTAGCTGTTCAGGACTGAATTGTAAATCATAAAGTCCATTTTTAAGAGGTCCACGGAGAAGCTCTTTGAGTGTAACCAGATCCTTTACCAGAAAATGATATGGATAGAACATAAAATAGCAATTATTATCTCTTGCAAACTGATGAACTGATAAAAGATTTCTAGTAATGCTAGGCACATGTAATACGTTGGACAGTGTAAGTTTAACCCCAGAAGAGAACAAAATAGAAGAACCAATATGAGTAATGTTCAAACCTGAGCCATTACCAACTCGCACTTGATCTGCTCCTTGGTACTATAGTGTAAGTTCAAATTAGACAATTCAAAGGTGATATGATGAGTTTCTCCAGAGTCTGGAACCCAGCTATTGGATGTAGATGGTGATTCTTCATTATACACAGCAAAAGCCTTAGGTTCAGGGTACCAGAAATCATCATAATCATCACAAAACTCCTCAGATGTAGCATTATAAGCATCTATCATAGAAGGATCAGTACCAGAATATCTGTGCCTACATTCCAAAGCTGAATGACCTGGTTTTCTATAGATCTGACACTCAGTGTAATAGTTGTATCTAGCTGCTGGAAAGAAATTAGGAGCACCTCTACCAGCACCACAAAATGGAGAAGAAGATCCACCACCACGATATGGATTGAAAGATCTACCACCACGATGAGAATTAAATGATCTACCACCTCTATTGCTATATGGTCTATGATAGCCAAAATTACCACCACCTCTATATGATTGATGCTCAAAATTACCTACATGATGTGAATTCCATTGATTATAAGATGGAGGAGAATTACAGGTACCTGACATGTGGGGATGTACAAACTGAGGTGAAGTATTACTCTGAGAATGTTGATGTGTTACATTAGCTAAAGCAGTATTCAAATCCACCATAGAGTCAGCTGAAATTCTTGCTTCTGCAGAGAGGAGAAGCCCAAGAAGGTCTGAAGCGGTAATTGGATCTGAATTCTTCAACTGCTGAGTATTGACAGAAGTCTTGAATGCATTAAACTCAGGAGGTAATCCTTGAAGAACATGGAATACAAGATCCTCATAAGATATATGTCGATTAATTTGTGTTATTTGAAAGAGATGGATCTTGCTTTGTTAAAGAACGTTTGCATAGAGGCAGATCCTTTCTTCAGATTTACCAATTATGTTTTCAGTGGCATAAGACGAGATATAACATTGTAGTTATTCTCCAATTGAGTCCAAATGAGAGTAGGTGCAATCAACAACTTGAGAGTGAATTTCCTCAGTACAAGCACCAAAAATCCATGAAATGATAACCTGATCTTGATTTATCCAGTAGAGGTACGCTGGATTCTTTACGAATTCATTTAGATCTGCTTCTGATGTTGTAGATTCTTGAACAGGAGTAGGAGTTCGACAAAGAAACTTGACCGGACACTGATATGTACCATCGACGAATCTAAACAAGTTACAGTTGCATAACAGAGGAACAATCTGTGATTTCCGTAATGGATAAATTGTTGAGTTTAGTTTTGAAGGCGATTTGAAGTTAAGAAGAATATGAGTATAATCTGTTGTATTCTCCATTAATGGAGTTTTTGAAGGTAAAATTTTCAGTTGAAAAATAAAGGTAATCAGATCTGCTCTGATACCATGTTGAGAGAGCAAAAGTTGTTTAACATTCTCTCAGATATTTTTCATTTCATTTCTTTGTTTCTCATTGTTACAGACTCTGTACAGGAAAGCTATATAAAGACACTGACTAGCACCGACATAATTGACAGCTAACAGGAAACGGCTATACCCGGTCACACACAAAACAATACCAACTCCTAACTGACACATGGAAGTAAGTAAAAGGAAACTTTCCTTATACTCTAACATTGCTTGTTATTTGTTATTTGCTTGATTTAATACCAGAATCTTCTTCTCCTAGTCTCACATCATAATAATCAGATCGAAAATCATCAAATCGATCGATTGTTTAAAAGATTCTTATCTGTTAAAATTCTAGGTATGCTCAATTTTCGAATATCAGCTGATTTTGATTGGTTAATTGAAAGTTGGAAATTTTCAGATATGTTGAGTTTTGATATGTAGGATTTGGTTTTGACAATTTAAATGGGGGTTTATGTTTGTTGTTACTTGTGGTGATATTTAAGTTAAAAGATGTTGGTGCAGAAGTTTTCATGGTCTCTTCTTTTTCAATTGATGCAATATGGAGAGAGCTCATCACCTCCCACTAATTGCCTTGTCTCTGAGCCAAGAAGAGAATTATCTAATACTATATTCCATTATCTAAATTTTTATTTTTTTGACAAATTTTTACACCTCCAACTAATTGCCTTAGCTAAGGCTTAAAATTAGAGTTCATACGACTCAAGTAAAATCGGCGATGTAACTACAAGTGCTTACTTAGTTATGGTATGACAAATTTTGTTAATCATCGGCTCAAGTTACATATTCACTTGAACAAGTATTTGAAAATGACGATACAACGTCATTTCTAGCGCAAAAACTTGGATTTTATGAATTTATGATGATACAACCCTAGATTATTTTATGAGACATTAATCAAAGAAAATTTGCTCACACTACCACAATCAAAGCGATAAAGAAGAAATATTTTGGTTAATCAGGAGGCAAAATTAGATTAAGGATGTTAGATCTTAGTATTTAGGATAAACATTTGATATTTGATTTGGGTTCCCTCTCCTAGACACACAAACCGGTGACGTGTAAAGATTACAAACCCATGTCACAACCAGATATATAGAGCCACGATGGAGTGCGTGGAACTAGTATGAAACTAGATAGTTTTCTATTATTTTTGTTGATTTCGCTTCAACTAATGTAATGCAACATAAATTCAACAATCCTCAACTTTTACTACACCACCATAGAAGGCAACACTGATAAGCTGAAATCGAGCAAATGAGGCAATTTATGTGTCATCGTGGATCTACATAGTCATATTAATACTAATTAATGGGTTTGTAATCTTTACACGTCACCGGTTTGTGTGTCTAGGAGAGGGAACCCAAATCAAATATCAAATGTTTATCCTAAATACTAAGATCTAACATCCTTAATCTAATTTTGCCTCCTGATTATTATTTGAATAAATTCGTTTGAGCCAAGAGTTATATTACATCTAATAAAATGTGTGCTAGCAAATAAACCTTTGACGATGTCTCTAAGATGCTAACAACCACCATTGAACTGCACCTCTTCTCTGTTTTTTCATCCTTTTTCGATCGTTTAATTTCTTTATGAAATCATTGCAATACAAAATACAAATTACTGTTGAGAGGAAAACTCATTATAAAAATCAAAGATAATGGTGTGATGATTATGCTTTCCTCGATGGTATATATGCTCAAACACTGCCAACTAATTTTTCGCATATCACATTTATGGAATTTTCACATCCCTGGTCCCGATTTCATAGACAATGGGTTCAAAACCATAAGAATACTCACACATGGATGCTAATATACATTTTAAAATAAACCTAATAGAAAGTTTTCGGTTGGCATGTCCACTTTGTAAGATGAGGAAAAATCGAAGAATCAAGGACTCAAGCAAAGAAGTAAGTTAAAGATGTATGAATCCGGAGGAATCCAGTTAGGGCTTTGACTTTAAGCCTTTAGAAAAACCGGGAAACCCTACGGCCTGCCCTTATCGATACGTCGACGTCCACTATCTACCATGAAATTCTGAGGAAATATAACGAAAAAATATTTCCACACCCTATTTACACCACATTTAATGTATTTTTTTTTCTTGAAGTAGCTTAAAATCAAGGTAGATCAAAGATACATCGTGCCTTTGGGAGCACGAAAAACAAGAGTGACAAAATTTCAAAATGTGGAAGCAGTTCCACCGCAGAACAAACATTAGAGCATGAGAAGATCCTGAGCATTTAAAAGTTGTACCCCTGAAGTGACTGGTCTCTTTTGATGGTTGAGAGGACCAAGGGTTTATCGTCTATACCAGTAATTTGATTTTGGCCGATCATGCCCAAAATTGTAGTTTTATATCCCTTTCTTCTGAAGCAAGATCCTGCTGAGAAAAATAGCTCAAGTTATAAAATGAATATTAATATAGATGGGCATGATCCGTTCTCTCCATCATCCGCTATATCATCTAAGCCAAGTGTTACAAGACTATCAAGAAGCAAAAGGAAGAAAATGACAAGGGAAGCTTGCCGTCAGCAAAATCCTTTTTCCCAAGGGATTTGACGACTTGGATCCTCCAGGGAGCGAAACATGTAATGGCGAAAGAATATAATGAGACGAAATCGGGATCAAACCTATGACCTCATGGCCAGATTTTGATTTATTGTTAGCCAACTTGATTTTCATAATCTCCATGGATGTTGCAGTAAACTGATGAACACCAGTCTTTTGTCTGAATTTAAAGTTTATATAGGCATACGCATAATATTGAATCGTGCATTTCATGGTTGCTAGTATAAACAAGGAAAGTTGAAAAAACTATGAGAATATTGCTAACTAAATCCTTAATGCTAAATCAAAATGGTACAAACTGAATTTCTACGGCTTGAAAGTAGAAAGAGTTTATGCACAATATATAGATGCAAAAGAGTTACAAACTACTATGTTATTCATTGTATACAAAATCTGATTACACATTGTAAGATATACAAGGAATCCAACGCATTTGTTGTCGAGCAATTTAATGTTCACTGTATCTTTGAAACAAATTAATGATTTAGCAAAATTAATATATTGAGCCAAATTAATGTCGTCACAAGAAATTAGGATCTTCAATTACTTTTTCATTTATAGTAGCATGTAAGATGTGCAGTTGTGATGTAATTAATAATAACCAATATATAAATTCCACAATCGATATTTCTAATAATCAAAACATATAAACTGAACATATGGTAAAGTTAGTGGATAATGGTATTGATGATCTAAGTATCAAACTCATCAACACCATATTCTTTGGTGATAATAAAAAAAAAGCGAAATAAATAAATAAATAGACCATCTTTATTTTCAGCGTTACCGTCTCACAAAACAAAACAAAACAAAACAAAAATTGTGCTCTTGAAAGGTCATAAATACAGTGATATTACCTATCGTTATTTTCTTTCCTCATACACTGCTATTTAAAGTGATAATGGATTAAACTTAATCCTAAAGAAACAAGTTTGTACCCGTTACCGATCATAGTGGTAGTCAACCTTAACATGTTTGGTTCTTTCGTAAAATACTGAGTTTGGATGCAAGGGCTCACACAACATTCTTGCAATGGTAGATAACGATATGAATTTGTTAGCGCATTTCCCGGTTGAACCCACTGATGTTGCTATCTCAAGTCAGTTGTCAAGTTTAGATGACAAAAACACAATCCTTGATAAGTCTACAATATCAACTCGGACTATGATAGTTTTAGGTATTCGAGACAAAGACCACTGAAGACGAAGGCCGGAGCTTACATATTTGATAAAATATATCGTCCTCATTAAAGGGTAGAAAAGTTTTCCTTTCATGTTTCGTATTTACCATTCTATCATTAAAATAGTCTATGATATTGTTTATGTGATCCGAAGGATCATAAAGATTAGTTCTCTTAATCATTTAAGTCATTACATGACCAATGCTCAAGTAGAATGTGGAATATTCAGTTAGTTCTTAGATTGTCTGAACAGCATACGCGTTCATATGTTGGACTACTTTTCTATTGAACTTGAGCATCTTGTATGTACGCGAACATGTACGCGTACATGAGAACTCGGGAGATTCCTGAACTCAAAAATTTTCTCTATGTACGCAAACATGTACGCGTACATATAAACCATGGAAAAACCTCTCAACAACATATGCGTTCATGTACGCGTTCATGTGTTGATGTTTTGCCAATTGTGAACGGATTCTCGTAACCTCTCACAATATGGCCCATGGAGCTCATGTCCACAATTTTCTTTGAGTTCGTATACTTATGTATGGACGGACTCTTTAGCATGTGCAAACTTGTTTAGACATTGCCATCCTTTATTATATCAAGGCGAGTCTTCTCACAACCTTTAGGTTTTGACCAACGGGTTAGAAAAAGATTGAGTTGGACCTCAATGCAAGCCTATGGACTTTTATAAGTTTGCAAACTTGCTTGAGCCTCACTCAAGGTTTCTTAACTTTCAAGCAAAGCCTCCCTTGATGATCACTATAAATTATGACCTTCTGCAAGATACAATCTTAATCCTCTACACATCTGTGTATCCTTGTATAAAGGTTGGTCGTCATCTCGAAGTCCTTTTCTTGAACTACGACTATTTGAAAGACTTCACTTGAGGATCGTGAAACACAGGTCGGAAGCAAAATTTATGATCCTGTATCTTGGTCGATTGAATTATTTATCACAACCAAGATTTGAAAGAAACTTCGTACGGCAGATCTCGTATCATAAGCCCTAGAAGTTCCGTAACGCATATTCACGAACTAGGTTTTGTACTAAGATCGTCAAGCGTTAGGAGGTAAAGTTGTTTAGGCTAGATCAATAAGCCCTAATCAGCATATCGATTTCTATTAACCTTGACTTTAAGTCTAAAGGAAATCACAATCGTATTCTTGTTTAATTAAAATCGAGTACACCGGGCGTCCTGTTAGAGGCATGGTAGCTATAGGGGGTAAAATACCATTGGGACACGTGTCAAGTTCAAAAGAAAGGAGTAGGACAGAGAAAAAGAAACAACGAAGTTGGAAATCGAATTCGAGAGGATCTCGTACACCAGTGAGTTGTCTTGGTCGAATATGTTAGAGCATTGCTCGGTTGAACCCACTGATGTTGCTATCTCAAGTCAGTTGTCAAGTTTATGAGACAAAAACACAATCCTTGATAAGTTTACTCTACAACCTCGGACTAGGATAGGTTTAGGTAATCGAGACGAAGACTGATGAAGACGAAGATCGGAGCTTACTACTTGATAAATCATAACGTCCTCGCTGAAGGTTAGAAAGGTTTTTCCTTTCCGTATCGTTTTTACCATTTCTATCATACCAATAGTCTATGATGTTGTTTATATGATCCGAAGGTATTCTAGGATTTTCGCCTTTGCATTTGTCACACTTGTGATAATATGTATAGGTAGAGTATGTTGAGTTGTCTCTTGAAATGACCCCAACGGTGAACGCGTACATGTGTTGCTTTTGGCATTTCAGAGAACGATCTAAGTCTGTATGAACGAATACATACTAGTTTAAGAATTCTCCCGAACTCTATAGACTGCTCTATGAATGCGTTCATATAAGCCATGCGAAAACTTCCAACTTCCATATGTTGAAGTTTTAGGTCTAGGCATGATTAGTTCTCGGACTTGTCGTGACTTGGCCCATGGAATTCAACAACTTAATCCAAGCGATGTTCAAACTAAGTATTTGGACCAGAAGTCGCAAAGCGATGTCCAAACAAGCATTGGACCAGAAGTCGCGAACCTTCAAACAAGGTTGAGTCTTCTTTAACTTTTGGCTTAGTCCAAAATTCTTAGAAGATTGAGAATGGGTATTCAAGCTATGGACTTTCCTAGTTCTGGAACTTGCTTGAGCCCTACTTTCAAGGTTGCTTAAACTTTAAGCAAAGCCTCCCTTGGTGATTACTATAAATAGATGACCTTCTGCAAGATACAATCTCAATCCTCTACACATCTGTATATCCTTGCATAAAGGTTGGTCGTCATCTCGAAGTCCTTTTAGGACTACGACTATTGAAATACTTCACTTGAGGATCGTGAAGCACAGGTCGGAAGTCAAATTCCATCCTGTATCTTGGGTCGATTGAATTCTTTCAATCTTATCACGACCAAGATTTGGTAGAAACTTCGTAAGGTAGATCTTGTATCGTAAACCCTAAAAGTTCCCAAACGCAAATTCACGAACTAGGTTTCATACTAAGTTCGTCCCGCGTTTGGAGGTAAAGTTGTTTAGGCTAGATCAATAATCCCTATTCAACATATCGATTTCCATTAACCTTGACTTTAAGTCTAAAGGAAATCACAATCGTATTCTTGTTTGATTACTTGGATACATTTAGGCGTCCTGTTAGAGGCAGGGTAGCGCTAGTCTTCACGAAGGGAAGTGGAGCAACTCCTAGGCCTGTAAAGGACGTCAGCTAGGGGAATCAAGTACGTAGGCTACTGCGGGAGCCAAGAGACGTAGGAGCACATTGGTAGCTGAATTGCTTGTAGGGTAAATTCAGTCTCGATACAGTCCAGTCCGAAGTCTAAGAGTAGGCTAGTGTCTGTATACCGTTCATACTAAGGGTGTTCACATCTGGACGAGGTCCCGGGGTTTTTCTGCTATGTTTGCAGTTTCCTCGTTAACAAAATTCTGGTGTCTTGCATTACTTTTCCCTTCCGCATTATATTGTCTCTGATCTATATAATAGAAGTAATTGCAAGTTTGTTGATTCATAACCTTTGAGTGAATCCATCTCTATTGAGAACTACGTTCTTGTTAGGGTTCGGTTCTCTGTACTATACTCAGGTTGTTGTTTGAATATTGATTTGTGAGATCGTTCAAACAACCATAATCAACTAGGTTCACGAAAATAAAAACTTGGTGGTATATCTCGGTATCCCCGCTTTTTCAGTTGGTATCAGAGCCGACAAATACCTTTAAGGACGTAACTGTCTGTGTTTGACGCTTTCGTGAACTATGAACACACATTATTCCGCTAATGTGAACGTTCCACCAGTCTTTGATGGCACAAACTATCTATGGTGGAAATCCGCCATGCGCTCTTTTCTTCAATCACGAGACTATCAGTGTTGGGTCTTTGTGCAAGATGGGTTTACCATACCCAATATCAAAATCGGTGATGTTGTAAAGGATAAAACTCCCTCACAATATTCTGATGATGAAAGGAAAGAAGCTAAGATAGATTCAGATGCGCTTAATGCGATCATCCATGCAGTTACCCCAGATCTTCAACATCATGTATCTACGTGTAGTACATCAAAGAAAGCCTGGGAAACTCTGCAAAATATATTTGAAGGCAACACTTCAGAGAAAGAAGCTCGTCTTCAAATTCTCTCATCAGATTGGGAAAACCTCCGAATGTCTGATGAGGAAACCTTTGAAGATTTCAATCACAAACTTTCTGCAATTATTAATGCCTCGCAGTCGCTTGGAAAAACAATTGAGGAAAGAGAAATTGTGAGAAAATCTTTAGGTCTCTACCTTCAAAATATGACTCCAAAAAACATGCCATCCAAGAGTCATTTGATATAAAGAGAGACGATCTTATTGCCAAACTCAAAATCTTCGATCATGATCACAAGACTGAAATTAAGTTTATTGCATTCAAAACTAATCGTGATCCTAATCTCACAACATCTAGCATCTCTTGGGCTGATGAATGTGATGATCAAGATAATTCTGACATAAATTCTACCTTGTCCTTGATCACTCGACATATTAGAGAACTTCTGAAGAACAAAAGGATGCACCGTTCCAAACAACATTTGAGAATTCAGACTCTTCAAAGAAAACTGAGGATACTCCAGAGGAAGAAATCCAATGCTACAAGTGTCGTGGTTATGGACATATGATGAAAGAATGTCCAAGCAAGGAATACCACAACTCTCTCTTGGCCACTCTCGATGAAATGCCTAATGAACATCTCTTCGAGAACGTGCTTGATCAGGCCTTAATAGCCAAGAATTCTGATGAAGATGATTCAGATAATCTGATACTTGAATTTCTGGATAAAAGCAAAATTCTCTTAAAGAAAATCTTTTGCTAAAAGAATCTCTTGAAAAGAATGAAGAATCGCTTCTGATAACTAATGATCAGCTTGAGAAATCAAACTGTGAATTATCAAGACTTCTATCAGAAAATTGTACCCTAAAAGATGACCTGCAAAAATTATCTGGTAGCTCGGATAAAATTTCAACCATGCTTTTTGGGCAAAAGTCATTTGGAGATACAAATGGTTTAGGGTACAAAAGTAACTCTTTCACGAACAACAACACTTTCATACTTGCAGGATCATCTCCTCCTGCCAATGAAAAAATCAATTTTGATTTTGGTGCCTCTGGGAAAAATCAATCTCAGAAGCAATGTTGCTCATTCTGTGGGAAGGATAATCATATCCTGAGAAGATGCAGAAAGTTTCAACAAAAAAAGGCTATTGTTGCTAAACTCGAATTGGCTAATGGTGTTCCTTTGTCATCAGGAAAAAAATGTAAAGGTAAGAATCACTCTACAAAAACTGATCGTGAGCATTATGCTCACCCGTTCTCCACTTAAAAGTTGTGCGGATGGCATCTCAAATCTGTGACTTGTGATTCTGAGACGTCAAATTAAATCAGTTCATCTGATTAAAAAGAACAAGTCAGTTTTTATTGTTTTTGTTAGATTTCTTTTATGTCCAACAATATTTTCAGGAATAAAAATCAATATCTCATAAAATTGTTGAGGAATGCTCCAAAGATATGAATCCACGCTCAATTGGTTATGTGACCTTTTGTCCTGATGGTATATAACAATAAATCCCAAAGTGGTTGTTATAGTTATTCCTTAAACCAATGGTGAGACTCCTTCTTGTAGTGACTCCGATGCTATAATCGTATAAAAAGGTGTACATCACGTCTTATTTGAGTCCAAAATGTAATGACTCGACGTGAATATCAACTTTCTCTCGACTTCTTTTGGAAATATCTCCCTGCCTCTGGCTCCTAAGGCAAGAGTCAAGAACAGGAACCATGGGAATCTCCATTTGACCCTGTCAGTGATTATGCTCTTGGAAACAATTTCCTAAACATATAAGTTGATATATAAACTTAATTCTGTTGGAAACTAAAAGACGTAATGAATCTACAAAGCAATGTAGAGAAAGTCTATAAAAAACCTCCTCACGAACTTGTTTCCTAAATTCGCACCGTTCATAAACACTATATATTTGTGTTCTAATAAAATTCTCTTCAATATTGTCATCATGGCTTCTATCACAAAAAACAAGTTATTAGAAACAGAGACTACTATGCAGAAAAGCTTGATCAAGAGTATCTACATCCAAAATCAGAGAGAGGTGTTCCTAATGCACACCATGTGATCAACGTTTACACTTCACACGAATTTGTTCGCAAGCTTAAATTTGTGCTGCAGAAGATTGAAACCCTTTTGGAAAATCCTCAGAAGAATTGTAAGGAGGAATTAGTATTCTTCAAGTCTCTTTTCGAAGATTGGACATGTCTCTCAGAGTCAGATTATGAGGACTGCAAAACCATCATCAAGGAACTCTTTGAGTATCCAAACGAATTTCGTATTCGTACGGCATAGGTAACTCCTTATTAAAAAGCTTTTGTCTTTTCCTTAGGGGTTGGGTAATCACTATGCTAGAAGTAGTCATCGTCTTGTACTACTTCCATGTTTTCTTTTTCATCAATTAATCGAGGTTATTAAATTAAAATCTTAATTGATGATTGCAATGCTTGATTTTATTCGATTATCCTTATGAATGTATTGCAAAACTGTGAACTTGCTTTCTTAGCCATACTACCCGTTCGGGTAAAGCAGTTCATGATAGATTATCAAAATCCATGCTTCTGACTCTTATGGCAAAGAGGAGACGATTTTTGATAATAAGGTACCTCGTAAACTATAATGTTGAACTCCGTTGGATTAAATGTTGTACCTTTAATTCTAGTCTTACAACCACTAGGAAGGGGTAACCTAATGTTTTCTCTAAAGGCGATGGTTGACCGAAACTCTCTGAGAAAGTAGGAAGATTAAATCTTGAATTCCTATTTGACCGTAACTGGCTAGGAAAGAAAAACATATCTACAATTTCACTTGTGAAAATTGTACCCAAGAATTTATTCTAAAACCTTGCTTGGGAATGTAGTCGCGTTGTTCCATATGAAATGACACAATATGGGGGAAAAATCTTTTTAATTTGTGCTTTATGGTAATATCTTTTTGGGGAGAGCGGTTGTGGAATCTACGAGAGAATTACATCTTTTTATCTCTCGTTTCAGGTATGTTTACCTTTGTCTACATTGACTATTGCGATTTTATGAGGATTCCTATATTTCTTTTTCTTTGTCTATTTTTATGACAAAAAGGGGGAGAAATCTTGTAGTAAGGGGGAGTATAATCTTTCTATCTACTACGACAATTGTCTACGGCATTGTCATAGGGGGTGTATGAGTAGAAAATCTGCATAGGTACATGATGCTCTATAGCCCTCAGATCTTACTCACACACACAGTTATTCAAACATGATTCAAGGTACAAAGACCACAAGAACAATACCGAAGATATATAAAAGACATTAATCAGAAGACTAAATGTATGAAGATTTGTATTTCAGTGTTGCAACTACATGGATTATGATCCTAAGGAGCTAGAGGAGATACAGACCTAATCCCTCTCTTGCCGCTTAGGTACACCCAAAAATTCCAACCCTTACAATGTTCTCCAAGCTCGCTTTATATAGGCCGAGCTTGGGTGGTTTACAGCTAATAAGACAAGGGACTCAATCGTGGTGGTGTCAGTCCTTGTCGAGTAAGGCGGTTCCTTTGGCAGTTCTCCGAAGATGGTTCTGGGGCTTCGGTCCTTCGAGGCGGGGCCCGAATCCCTTTCTTCCGATTCCTCTCTCGGTGTCCTCGGTCTCACCCTTCTTTGGTTTGATCCCGAGGCTTCGCCAATACTTCTTCTGGCGCGATCTTGCTTTTTGGATCTCTGACACGTGTCCCGAGGGGTTTTACCCTCCACAGTTTGCCTCTTTCCTTTCCTTGTATCGAAGATGCAAGGAGAGGAAATTCCCTTTTTAGCCACCTCTTCCTTACCAAGTATCCCCACTACTTGCCAGGTGCGAGTTTTTCGACACGTTCTTCCTATACTCGAGGATTTCGCGGCTTTTTACCTTCTGACCGGTAACGCCGGTTCCTCTTTCACTATTTAAGTTTTGGTTCTCCCTCTAAAAATACCTTAGCCCCTTCGTATCCATCTTCCTTGGCGCCGGCGTTTTCTTTCCGTGAAACCTCTCAATTTGCAACTTTGTATCAGGCTTTCTACCCGCGCTTTCCTTCATGACCCATCGTTTCACTCCTCTTATTGTTTCATAAAGTGATTCCTTTTGAACTTTCCCCATCTTCATTTCCTCTGATTCGAATTGCCTCTGCAACTTCCGGTCGCCGGCGGTATCACTTTTCCTTTCCTGTGTCTTTTCTTTCTATGTTGTCTTCTTCTAAGGTTGACGCCCTTATTATAAAGATGAAAGGTATGGACTTCAAAGAAGAGGGCTTTCAGATTGAAGCCATTAGCTCTTCTAGATTGACTCCAGAGCTGGTTGAGGAGTATCAATGTGGTGAGAACAGGCTCTTGGTGACATTTCATCAAATGTCTGCAGGGCTACTTCCTCCTCTTTACAAGCCTTCAAATCCTTTGTTTCTTCGCATTCTTTGCTCTCTCCCTAAACCTCGAGGGGTGATGCAGCTTACTTGCAACTCCATTTCCCTCATCAATCAGTGGGTTCTTCGCTCCGAAAATAATTTTCCTGCCGGATCTACAACGAAGTTCTATTTTACTGCTGTGAATTTCTTTAAACATTACAAGCCCTTTTTAACCCTAGACAATGAGTTTGCTCCTTGGGGGGTCAGCTTTCGGTCCGTGGAAGGTAGCAAAAATATCATCCCTGGGTCCTTGGACTACTCTATGGACGAAGACTGGTACTCGGAACCTATACTCCTTAAAGGTCCCGTGCTCCGAGGTTGGAAGGACTCTGGTCGGTTCTTCCCTCGGACCGAGTTCGACGCAGGGCATGAGTTTCAGACTCATCATTTGTTCTCTATTCATTTTTCTGACGAGGATAAAGGGTTATTCCGCTCGTCTTCGGGGAAAGGTAAGGGTATTTTCGTGGAGCCTTCGCGCAGCTTAAAGCGTTCTCGAACAGATGAGGAGACTATGCAGCAGGTAACAAATACTTTCCTTCGTTCTTTTCTGAAGTATTCATACTTGCCTCTATTTGTTTCATGAGAAAGACGGGTCCTTATCTGCAGGGAGAGTCTTTAGGTGTCCTAAACCTTAGCCATGATCTGATGGATTTTGAATATGGGGGAAATTCGGAAGTTCCGCAGCCGCTGAAAAATTCTGTTTTGCAAGAGATTCTTAGGGGAGTTCAGCCCAGACGTCATCGAGCTGCTACGAGAACCCTGAAGGAATCTACGAATGCTGGTAAGAAGGTATCAGCACCAAAGGCAACTGAAACTGTAATCAAAGAAGTGGGTGCCGTGAATCCTTCCATTACTTTGCCTATTACCACCATCGGTGCCTCTGCCTCAGCTATAGTAGGTCCTACAGTTGCTGACACAGGTGCTGCTTCGGACGTTGTTCTTACAGGTTCTTCTATGCCGAGTGCTACCATCGGTGCCTCTGCCTCAATGACGGTAATTTCCACAAATGCTGTTGCCGAACCTTCTATTCTTTCATCAGAAAGAATTGTCACTCCAGTGGACCTTCTTGTTCCCCGAAGGGATGGTTCATTTGTTGAGATGAATTCTTCCAAAGAACTTGTTGTCAGCTTTCCACAAAGTTCGAAGTTTCCGCCTGCTCCGAGTTATGCTAGTAAGTATCGGCAATCATATACTGCGGAGAGGTTTAAAGAAGTCCTTTTTGAAAACCATAACCCCAGTGATTTTACTGTTGAAGTTTCAACTCGCTTTGAAGCCTATGCCACGAATCCCTTGGGGCGTCCTTTAGATTCTGATTTCTGCAGGAAGTTAGGTGATATTTTTGGAGGCGACTGTCCCAGAGCCGATTATGATCTTCGCCATCCACCCTTGTCCTATGAGGAGAGTTTGGTTATTCTTCAAGCGGTGATTTATTTTCATGCTTATTGCCCGTATACTGATGTTGCCGAGGCTTTGTGTTAACTGTTTATTTACAATCTTTTTTGTCAGGGTGACTACCATGCCTCTGGTCTTTTGGCTCATAACTTTGATC
>JAJJMA010023689.1:0-13344 GCA_023529015.1 Papaver nudicaule
CCTCTTGCATGCCACGGAATCCAGACTTGCTGATTCTTGGCCATGCCTTGCTGAAACAACATGGACAGAATGCATGACTTGCGTTGTCATGACTTAGCTTCAGTTTTGATGGCCCATGCCTGCATGGCAATCGTCAAGCATACCATAGAATGCATAGTGGTTTTATGCGTACCAACTGAGCTCTATTGTTGCAAACACACTAAGGAACTTGTTTCCTTGAGTGTTTGGGCCAAGTATAAGCCTTATACTTGCTCCAATTGTTATGCACTTAGCACAAATCCTTGTGCCATAATTTTCTCGACTCGCCTTGAATAAAACAATTGAGTTACATAGCTTCTTAGCCTAAGCTATGACTAACTAGTTTAGGACAGAACTTGGCATCCTACCATTCTCTGGCCTACGTCGCTTTCGAAACCAATGCGCCTCAAGCATTCATTCGAACCGCCACGCTTTCACTCTTTGGAAAACTTTGCAAAGCTTATGAGTTTCCCCAAACTCATGCCTTTAATGGACATACTTCTTGGCCTTGCTGTCGTTCTTGTATTGCACTATTCTTAGCAATTCCCTTAGTACAATATGCAGGGCCTTCCCTTAACAGCAACATGTCTTCACACCATCAACTAATTTTGCACCATTACACTTTCAACGTCTTCTATTGCATATTTCGGCCAATATGCTATATAACATCTCCCATGTGAATTAGCTTTACCCCGAATCAAAAGAGACAAGTACTTTAACATCGAACACCCTCATTCACTACTACCTTACATAGAAAGACTCCATTCCCAACACTAAGGTCACACACGACCCAATACTTGAAAGTATACTTCAAATGGATTGCAAATTCCAACACCAACTGATCACAAACTTGTAAGACCAACAAGCTTTGCAATACTGACTTCATTATAACTATTTAGCAACAAACGAGGAAACAAGGCCACAACCAATTGCCTTGCATGATACTGACCCTCCATCCAACTATCAATGTTCATATGAATCTCCCATAACGAATCATCGTCCAATTAATACTTGGCCTTTGGCCAGACTCCTCCAAATTGAGGCAATCTTGTTGTCATAGCTTCTATGAAGATTTCTAGAATGACCCCGGCCATTCATATGCATCATCACTCCTTTGTCATCATATATTCCTGCATCCGCTCCCCTTTGAGCATAGCATAAGCTCGTGCCACACATTGCACAATATGGAATGAAATGACTTGATGATTCTGAGCATCACCATAGTGCTCAGTTAAGCCATCTTAACCAATGACTATTGCGAACTACACTCCCTTTCTTAGACAGTTGTAAACAAGGCCAACATCCCTTGCAAATGAGGCATCGCTGCCTTCATTCCATGAAGCAATGCATATCCAGCAGAGATAGCATTCTTCCTTTAACTTGGAACTCATTTTCTGCCCATACATATCTGGTTTACCTTGTCATTACCCTTGGCCAAATCACACAACTATGACTGATTTGCCTTTGATAAGAATGTTCATTGTGGTTCTTAGCCAAATGCCGGTCTTTGAGCTCCCTAGCCCTTGCATTTTGACTCCACTTCTTTACAAACAAATGTAAATGCACTATGCCCACTCATGGAATCTTCTTGTGCATCTCCAGCATCAACAAAGAAACTTTGCTTAACGTAAGACCGTGGGGTATCGGTTTTTCCCTAACTTATGTTCTTTTCTTTGGCCTATCAACAAGACATATGCTAGATAAGAATTGACCATACAATTCTTCTCTCATGACATCCCATATGCCATGAAACTTCTGGTCACAACCATAATTGCATTACCACCAAGGTATATGCATCGAGGGAAACACGCATACTCTTCCAGCCGACTTCCACAATGAGATATCTCGCCTTCTATGCCATATAGTAGGCTCTCATTTCTTTTGCCTCTTGCAAAAGTCAGCAACATACTATGTGTCTAGGACTTTTCGCAAAATTCCCCATTACATCTTGTAACACTTAGTATTGACAACATTACGAAAGGCCTCCTTTATAATGCTTATGCTTCTTGCATACTTGTCATGGAGTTAAACTACTGACTTGCACCATAGAAGTCAGCAAACTCTTGTGTTTTATCATTTTACCAATTGAATACCTTCTATTCAATAGGTTCTTCCATGAACAAATGACACCAAAACGAGTCAAGGAGAGAAAATCTTCGCAAACTAAAGCCAAATCAGAGTCAATCATGCTCTGATACCACACTTTCACACCCCCAAATTAGCGTCAACCAATTTTGGCCTAGGAATGACTCGGAAACACTAATGGTTCAGTGAATCAAGCTTCACCCATCAATGCTCAGCCTTACACACTTGCTCAATTCAAGTGCACCCACAATCATCAAAGATTGGCAACGAATGTCTTTCTTCATTTTCTCTCATCTATTAGTGCATCCCATACTGCAATAAGGCTTTGCCATGCTACCAATTCCACACAATATCAACACCATTCATGAACACATAATTAGAAGCAACAACTCATTTCATTACTTCAAGGAAGAATACAAAAATCACCCAAAACCGGGCTACAAATGGCCATCACTCCCAAGTGATGCCAAACTCCCTATGTACGAGTAGAAAATCTGCATAGGCACTCAAAGAGCCATATCCATCAGATCTACTCATACATATAGTAGTTTAGTTGAGATTCAATGGTGCGAAGACCATCAAGAACAATACCGTAGTCATTGCTTATACAGTAATTGAAGACTGAAGACAAATAACAAAGACTGAATGTATAAAGATTTGTCTATATTTCAATGTTGTGATTACATGAATATAACCCTAAGGAACCAGAGGAGATACAAACCTAGTCTCTCTCTTGCTGCTTAGGCTTAACCCAAAAAGAATCCAACCCCTACAATGTTTTCCAAGCTCGCCTTATATAAGCCGAGCTTGGGTGGTTTACAGCTAATAAGACAAATGACTCAATCGTGGTGGTGTCAGTCCCTGTCGAGTAAGGCGGTTTATTCGCTGTCGCTCCGAGGTTGATTCTAGGGCTTCGGTCCTTTGACATGGTCCAAATCCTTTCCTTCCGAGTCTTCACTTCGCTCATGTGTGATTTCTCCTTCTTTAGGCTGGTCCGAGATCTCGCTGTCAATCCTCTCGGTGTGGTTTGGCTTCCCGGATGCATGACACGTGTTCCGAGGGGTTTTACCCCTACACCCTACAATGGCCTAAAATCTCCCTAAGCCTATGAAATTTATTCCTCTGTCTCCTAAAACGAAGAACCTTTCTACAAACATTTTCTGGCCTATAAATACCACCAGAAACAAAGCCAACTCGTGTGCAACCGCTGCACAAGCCATGGCCAGACATCTGGCCATTGGCAGTTCCTGTAACCGCCAAGTATGCTAACTACTAGCCTTGCTGTAGGCCAAACAATGGCACACCTGTTCCAATCAGTTCTCAGGGCCAAACACGATTATAAAGCCTCTTTATAACCGTTCTCGAATATCCTTTTACTCATGCTACACATCCTCATGCCATAGCTAACTCTACGTCAATTTGAGCCTATGCCGATCCGTGTCATGACATTTACGTCAAGGCCATGTGCCACACTTGGATGGACGCTACAAACAGCGTGTACACATGCTAGCTAGCCTTCTAAAGTCATGCATAGCTTTGGATCACAAGCCTTGAGCTCTCTTGCTACCTTTGGTTGAGTACGGACGCACAATAACGTGTTTGGCTGCGCTATTGCCTTACATGAATTACTAAAGACTTGGCCAAGCTTTGTCCTAATGCCAAGGTCATTTTATTGACCTCATCCATGTCCTTGATTCCATCCTTGAGCTGGGCCAACTCAAAATCCTCGGACACTTGACATTGACCAATCAATGTCACATGCATGTCAAGTGCATGTCAAGTGGCCTTCCTTGTCTTTGCCTAATGTCGCTTCCTTGTCGGACTAGTGAAGCTACATTTGCTAGGCCACTTGTGCAGAGGCTAACAAACCTCCCCCACCCATTATGTTCATCGTCCTCGATGAACGCAATACTCATTTGGGACCTCCCAAACTACTTGGCTATATAAGTACGCTTCTGAAAAGCCTTTTTTCATAAATTCAGCAACTTTCTTGGCCTTCCTGTCGTCCATGCCAGTACTTTATGCTTAGTACCATTCACCACCACTTAGCTTTACTGCCTTTTCATTGATCCTATTAACTTCAGGTTCCATTGTTACGTCACGACCACTTCCAACTTCATCTTGAGTCATATATCAATGCCCAAATGCAAATCTTGCGATTTGTCTTGGCCAAACTTCTTTTCTAGCCTCAAATCACCTATGCGTCAGTTGTGCCTAAGCGTACACAACTTGACATGTACAAGGCCAGCATTGTTCCAGTCCATACCGTCCATATGCTGCCTTCTTTTTTGCTTAATGATCACCGTGATCATGGCCTTAGTCGCATGCCTTCAAACTCTGACTTTGATTGCATCCTACAACCCAACATGACTTATATGAGACTTAGCCTTTCTCCACTCAAGTTGCAGATCCCCCATCTCAGGAATGACATCCTTATCGACCTCTTGCATGCCACGGAATCCAGACTTGCTGATTCTTGGCCATGCCGTGCCGAAACAAAATGGATAGAATGCATGACTTGCGTTGTCATGACTTAGCTTCAGTTTTGCTGGCCCATGCCTTCATGACCATCCGTCAAGCATACCATAGAATGCATAGTGGTTTTATGCGTACCAACTAAGCTCTTGCAAACACACTAAGGAACTCGTTTCCTTGAGTTTTAGGGCCAAGTATAAGCCTTATACTTGCTCCAATTGTTATGCACTTAGTACAAATCCTTGTGCCATAATTTGTTCGACTCGCCTTGAACAAAATTATTGAGTTACATAGCTTCTTAGCCTAAGCTATGACTAACTAGTTTAGGACATAACTTGGCATCCTACCATTCTCTGGCCTACGTAGCTTTCGAAACCAATGCGCCTCAAGCATTCATTCGAACTGCCACGTTTTCACTCTTTGGACAACTTTCCAAAGCTTATCAGTTTCCCCAAACTCATGCCTTTGATGGATGATAGGTGTCTAAAACACCTCTCTAAGAACATCAATAGATTATGCTTTCTTTGCTATAATTGTTGTATTAGTTGTGTTTTACGCTTCTTTTGCATTTTGTAGGTGCTTTGGAGTCATGTGAGAAAAAGGTGAAAAAAGGGGCAAAAAGGTCATTTCCTGGACAAGCGCTATTTGGAGTCAGGTCAGCGTTAAGGGGCAACCAACTGGAGATTCACTGAAGGCAGCCGCTGGGATCAGTTGGAAATTACTGATCAGACCACACTTTCCACTCAGGGCTACCATCCTCAACTTTTTAGCCAAATTCAAATCCTCCTGCAGTTCTCCTTCAGTTCAAGTCATCACAGCTCAACCAATCTAGCCAAGTGATGTCTGCCAAGGGGGTTAGTCAGTTGGCGTTCGGCAAGAAGACAAGTTCAATGTGGTTCGAAGTCTGGGTTCAGTTCAATTCGACAGAAGAACAGGGAGAATTGCTGCCATTGCCGACAGTTGCAAGGGTTCTGATGGAGTTCCAACCAAGAATCAAGTGAGAATTCAGAAGACAATGAACAGAAAAATGGGGTTGGTTTGAACATCAGTTCTGGCAGAAAAGATTACAGGGAGAAGAAGAAATTGGGCTAAAGAGAAGAACAGGAGAAGAACAACAGTATAAGTTTGCTGCCATTGAATCGAAGCTGGAGATGGAATTTGTATGACTGAGCAATGGGTTTGTCTTCTTTGTGTGTGAATGTAATTGTGTTACAGGGAAGGAGAATTTATGGCGCAAGATGAACACCAACAGAAGCTGTCCAATATCAGTTGCAACTGGCACACCAGGTGTTTGCTGAATTGCCTGAACTGCCAAATCTGTTGCAACTGTTTTGATTCACAGGACTGAGCCATTACCAGTGGATTGCCATCGGTTATATCCACAGTTCTGGTGAGTTTCAGAGGTGGTTTTTGTGGTCTAGAATCACACGGAAGTTGGGAGAATTGACAGAGCTTTGGGTCTTGTTTTGGACTCAGTTTGGCAGTCAGTTTGGACTGAATGGAGTCCAGTTTGGCCTGGGACTCTGAGGGTTGCGGTGGAACTCAGTTGGCAGCAGAGGAAAAGCTATAAAAGAAGACCTAAGAGTTACAGGAAAAGATATCTCTCGACTGCGCTTCCGCCTCCAGTACTACCTCTCCACAGAGAGGAGCTTTTGCTCCTCTTCTGTCTCCACCACCAGTCCCTACACCATCCTTCATACCACCTGCCACTTTCCATCACCACCATCATCCACAGCAGTTCCACCTTCACCACTACACAGCAGCAGCAATTCCTGCGAGACCATCACCACTAGTTCACAGCCACCAGCTCAAGGAGTTACCTGTCTGCATCCATACCACAGCAACAAGCCTTGGTTCTCGACGCCGCAGCAAATAAGAAGTTCACACAACAAGCAAAGAAACCACCTCCTGGATCATCGCAAAGCAGCACCATCAACTGGTTTGCTGATTTGAGTTCATACTTGAGTTGTGTATTATTTATTTGATGTCTCTACTTCTTTACATATTTATCGTCTTGAACTCCATGGTTGCTTGTAGCTAATTTTCGTATTGGTTATGGGATGTAGTCTGAAATCTCAAACATATTAATCAATCTGGCTGGTCAATTGTTTGTATTCATGAAATCTCTTGTCGTTCATGTTCTACTGTGTTTAATAATTGCATGATTGATGTATTGCAATATGATTGTTTTCTTATTTGTTTAAGTTGCAAACTGAATGAATACGAAAGCATATCTATAGCTAGATTAGGGTTTTGAGATACGAAATAGTCAAAGAATCCTGTCACAAGTAGCACAGTATGATTTCGAAAGTGGTGATAGCTTTTAGAAATCATATGTAGAAGCTTGACCTATGTTGAATAGTTTTTCTATTGCATAGATTAGCCTAATTCATAGAACCTAAAGCTCTTGGAGTGTTGAACTTGATTGCACGTTGCGTTGAGTTATTCTCTGAGTAGTATTTGCATATTCATCGTTATGGTATGCAATGATATAAGGAATTTACCGGAGTATACTCTCGATGGGGTACTCTAGGGCTATTGGTATGAGAAAGATTGAATGTTAACTCTGATCGATTGATGAACATGTTTGGTGATTGAAGATGAAACCCTTGACCAGTATTTCCTCTCTCTGAATTCTAATTGTATTTACTTGTTTCGTTTTTATTTAATTTGCACAACAAAAACCCCCCCCTTTTGGTTACTCTTAAGTTTTCAAATACAACTGATAAACCATACCTTTCTCTGTGCTTAATATATATATTTAGTGAAGTAAGAGTATTAACTTTGTTGGTTTGACACACCATCAATGTACAGACTTTTTGGCCTTGCTGTCGTTCTTGTATTGCACTATTCTTAGCAATTCCATTAGTACAATATGTAGGGCCCTCAACATGTCTTCACACCATCAACTAATTTTGCACCATTACACTTTCAACGTCTTCTATTGCATATTTCGGCCAATATGCTATGTAGCATCTCCCAGGTGAATTAGCTTTACTCTGAATCAAAAGAGACAAGTACTTTAACATCGAACACCCTCATTCACTACTACCTTACATAGAAAGACTCCTTTCCCAACACTAAGGTCACACACGACCCAATACTTGAAAGTATACTTCAAATGGATTGCAAATTCCAACACCAACTGATCACAAACTTGTAAGACCAACAAGCTTTGCAATACTGACTTCATTATACCTATTTAGCAACAAACGAGGAAACAAGGCCACAACCAATTGCCTTGCATGCTACTGACCCTCCATCCAACTATCAATGTTCATATGCTCCTCCCATAATGAAGCATCGTCCAATTAATACTTGGCCTTTGGCCAGACTCCTCCAAATTGAGGCAATCTTGTTATCATAGCTTCTATGAAGATTTCTAGAATGACCCCTGCCATTCATATGCATCATCACTCCTTTGTCATCCTATATTCCTGCATCCACTCCCCTTTAAGCATAGCATAAGCTCGTGCCACACATTGCACAATCTGGAATGAAATGATTTGATGATTCTGAGCATCACCATAGTGCTCAGTTAAGCCATCTTAACCAATGACTATTGCGGACTACACTCCCTTCCTTGGACAGTTGTAAACAAGGCCAACATCCCTTGAAAATGAGGCACCGCTGCCTTCGTTCCATGAAGCAATGCATATCCAGCAGAGATATCATTCTTCCTTTAACTTGGAACTCATTTTCTGCCCATACACATCTGGTTTACCTTGTCATTATCCTTGGCCAAATCACACAACTATCACTGATTTATCTTTGACAAGAATGTCCGTTGTGGTTCTTAGCCAAATGCCGGTCTTTGAGCTCCCTAGCCCTTGCATTTTGACTCCACTTATTTACAACCAAATGTAAACGCACTATGCCCACTCATGGCATCTTCTTGTGCATCTCTAGCATCAACAAAGAAACTTTGCTTAACGTAAGACCGTGGGGTATCGGTTTTCCCTAACTTACGTTCTTTTCTTTGGCCTATCAACAAGACATATGATAGATAAGAATTGACCATACAATTCTTCTTTCATGACATCCCATATGCCATGAAACTTCTGGTCACAACCATAATTGCATTACCACCAAGGTATATGCATCGAGGGAAACACACATACTCTTCCAGACGACTTCCACAATGAGATATCTCGCCTTCTATGCCATATAGTAGGCTCTCATTTCTTTTGCCTCTTGCAAAAGTCGGCAACATACTATGTGTCCAGGAATTTTCGCAAAATTCCCCATTACATCTTGTAATACTTGGTATTGACAACATTACGAAAGGCCTCCTTTATAATGCTGATGCTTCTTGCATACTTGTGAGAATCATGGACTTAAACTACTGACTTGCACCATCGAAGTCAGCATACTCTTGTATTTTATCATTCTACCAATTGAATACCTTCAATTTAATGGGTTCTTCCACGAACAAATGACACCAACACGAGTCAAGGAGAGAAAATATTCGCAAACTAAAGCCAAATCAGAGTCAATCATGCTCTGATACCACACTGTCACACCCCCAAATTAGCGTCAACCAATTTTGGCCTAGGAATGACTCGGCAACACTAATGGTTCAGTGAATCAAGCTTCACCCATCAATGCTCAGCCTTACACACTTGCTCAATTCAAGTGCACCCACAATCATGAAAGATTGGCAACGAAAGTCTTTCTTCATTTTCTCTCATCCATTAGTGCATCCCATACTGCAATAAGGCTTTTCCATGCTACCGATTCCACACAATATCAACACCATTCATGAACACATAATTAGAAGCAACAACTCATTTCATTACTTCAAGGAAGAATACAAAAATCACCCAAAACCGGGCTACAAATGGCCATCTCTCCCAAGTGATGCCAAACTCCCTACAATGGCCTAAAATCTTCCTAAGCCTATGAAATTTATCCCTCTGTCTACAAACATTTTCTGGCCTATAAATAGTACCAGAAACAAAGCCAACTCGTGTGCAACCGCTGCACAAGCCATGGCCAGACATCTGGCCATTGGCAGTTCCTGTAACCGCCAAGTATGCTAACTACTAGCCTTGCTGTAGGCCAAACAATGCCACACCTGTTCCAATCAGTTCTCAGGGCCAAACACGGTTATAAAGCCTCTTTATAACCGTTCTCCAATATCCTTTTACTCATGCCACGCATCCTCATGCCATAGCTAACTCTAACCGTCAATTTGAGCCTATGCCGAGCCGTGCCATGCCATTTACGTCAAGGCCATGTGCCACACTTGGATGGACGCTACAAACATTGTGTACAAATGCTAGTTAGGCTTTTAAAGTCATGCATAGCTTTGGCTCATAAGCCTTAAGCTCTCTTGCTACCTTTGGCTGAGTACGGACGCACAATAACGCGTTTGGCTGCGTTATTGCCTTACATGCATTACCAAAGCCTTGGCCAAGCTTTAGCCTAATGCCAAGGTCATTCTCTTGGCCTCATCCATGTCTTTGTTTCCATCCTTGAGATGGGCCAACTCAAATCCTCGGACACTTGACATTGACCAATCAATGTCTCATGCATGTCAAGTGGCCTTCATTGTCTTTGCCTAATGTCGCTTCCTTGTCGGACTAATGAAGCTACATTTGCTAGGCCACTTGTGCAGAGGCTAACACTAGGGCAGCGAAACTCGTACAACTCTAGTGTAATTGTAAAATCATTGTAGTATTAATCTAGGAACATATATGATTTCAATTCAAAAACCGACTTCACCATTTGATCTAAAAAAATTTTGTAAAAAATAATGCCTTTGTCTATTGTTATTAAAATAATGGATCAGAGGTTCGGATCTTGTTAAATTCAGATTTCTAAATGTTTTAGAAAATCAAAATCTTCATTTTAAGATATCAGTGGATTTTTCCATCCTAGTCGTCTATATTATAAGAAGCTCCAAGTATCATACATTTTTTATAGTAACTTAGACTGAACAATTACTTTTTTTTTTTTTTTTTTTTTTGCGAAGTTATTCGATTTTGTTTACCATTGGTGTTTCTAATGTTGATTCATAATGAGGCAATAGTTTTTAAGCAACATTATATTAAAACTTATACGAACAAAAAAAATCCCTCAAATGTTAATCATGTACGAATAGCTCAATTCAAAATAACAAGAAAATATAACTACCAATCATAAAAAAGAAACCGAAGCAAAAAAAAAAAAGACAAAATCATTAAAAAGTTTTAACTCTATTCAAAATACCAAGTACTGATATAGGAGTGTGCATTATACTGAACTCTATATGCTTTGTAGAACTCTTTAACTCTTTGTAGAGTTATTGTAAAATGGTTTCGAGCAGCAAAAAAAGTTGGATCTTAGTGCCCCCATTCATAGCACAAGCTCATTGAACCCCATACTTGACTACTTCATTCAAAATTTAGTTAAAATTTAACCATTCTCAAAAGACCAGACAACGTTCGAAAACTTCATCATTTTAACCCAGCAAAACTTAACCATTGACATAGGGATAGAGTTGACTTACCATTCACTTGTCCAGAAAGATTTAAACCTATTAATGAGTAGTCCTAAGCCTATGAATTAGTTGCACTGAGGAGAAATCCGCTAAATTAAAAGAGACGAACGATGAAATACAGTTATTACCTTCCCAAATCTCTATCGACTTTTCCTATAAAAAAATCTAAAATTAAACAGAGCATGTGAAAAAACAAGAAAAACAAACAAATATAAAAATAAAAATAGTTTCCGAACTACCATCACTAAATACACATACGTTTAAATCCAACGGTTAAAAGGGTGCACCCCCCAACATTTACAAAAGCTGAACCACTCCAAATCTAGACAATAAATCAAACTACTAACTCAATTCATGGGTAACTGTCAATATACTGTATTGACATCATGTTTTCATGTTATTAACACCTAAAAGTGATTGTTATGTAAGGGCTCAGAGAATTAAGTCATCAAAGGGCTCACTTTTGTAATTCATAAAAGGGCTTAATGTTAAGCAGAAAAAAACATTCACGAACACATATTTGTTGTTTCACAAAGAAACAACCAGATGATCTTCTCAGCTGATCCAACAACAGGACAGGATGTTTCAAACTCTAAAAAGTGATGTGATAGCTCCTCTAGATAGTCACACAACAGTTGTGGCTTGAGCAGGAGACATGTCTCCTCAACAACCTGAAAATTGACAAAAAAATATTAGTTAGTTGTTTTGAAAAGAGAGATAAGGAGAGTTGGAAAGAGATAATGTAGCTCAACCCAAAATCGAAACAGAAGTACTACCGCCTAGCATTTTCTTCAAGCTAATGGTGCTCTTTGTATATGTCACAAACTCAAAACTATTGCCATCATCCACGAGGAGGAAAAATGGTGCTACCGGATCTTTAGTCTGAGTATCATAACAAGCTAAACCAACTTTCTCACACTGTAGATAGATATTGGTACCTCGTTTGCATACCGGTTGGATACAGGATTCAGCTGGAACAATGACAAAGAGACGAGACACGTTGATATTCTAACTCTTCCAACCATCGTTGTTCATCTTGTATATATGCAATATTCCTTGTGAGTAGTCGTAGTTGACAATAAAGAGTATGTTATTTGCACTGCCTTTCTAAATATTAACACCACCCCTCCAATGAGCATACTTAAATACCTTTTATAACTAGAAAACTAAGAACATACTCAACATTGACGGGAAACAAACATAAATCTCAATAAAAAAAAAATAACCGAATTGGGCAAGGCCAAGTTAAACGGCAGCAATGCCCATAACACTTAACTGTAAGCACCATACACATACTTCTAACATGGCATTTCGCCATTGTTCATGCATTGTGAGCATAAACCAAAAGATAACTCCGCGAACATAAGATAACTCAGAATACGTGAACATAAGTTTCATAGATAGTAAAAAACACCAACATACACTATTCTTCGGAACCAATGCCATCAACTGAAGCGTTTGAATCCTACCCCAGTGAATGTCACAAGATGAAGACCAAAGCTCGCTCTTCTGCCTCACGCATCATGATTGTTGCAGTCTGTTCAAAATGAACAAAAATAAACAATGTAAGTCAATATGATGTTGAAATGAAGCAGTACCATCTTTTTGTTTCACTTTCCGTCTTTAATTTGATCATCTTTTTATCTGATGCATTTAAGAGGGCACTCAGACGAGTGTGGGTATACTGGAGGCTGACACCAGCTTTTCCCTGCTCAGAAAAGAAAAAAACTCTTAATATTTCAAATAAAATAAAACTTATCTCACCAAAGCACATCACAAACATTGAACCTCTTTAAATAAAAAGAGTAGGAAGTCAAAAGGTGAGGCACCTAAGTTTGGAGCATTTGACCCAAATAAAATGCACGACTATCCTTTCTGTCAATCCTCAAGGCTGCATACCTGTTGTACATGATGAACATAACAAACAACATAAGTTGTCCCAACAATTGATGGCATGAGAAAAAGCACAAGTATAGGATAAGAAACATACTTTAGGGCTCCATAGCCAATGGCATCTGCGATTTGTTAACATTTATCACTAGCCCACGTTACTTTTAAATTAGTGCTAAAATCAGCAAAATGAAATCCAATCAAAAATAAAGAAGAACGACAACATCATTTAAAAAAATTATAACGAACAACGTGTACAACTTATATGAAGTAAAAACAATCACTCAAATGCAAATCATTTACGATTAATTTAATTCAAAACACCAAGCACATATAACTACAAATCAGCAAAAAGAAATCAAATCCAAAAGAAATCAGAATGACAACATCAT
>JAJJMA010023732.1:7990-18801 GCA_023529015.1 Papaver nudicaule
TGGAGACGCTGTTGAGGTAACAAACACTTTACTACTGTCTTGAAATATATGTATATATTTGCCTCTGTTTGTTATCTAAACAGACGGCGATTATTTTTTCCTTTTTACAGTCGGCATCCAAAAAGTCCAAGACAGAGAAGCCCCTCAGCGCTATAGATCGTGTTAAAGCTGCCCTTGGCACTCTCCCTGGGATGTCTACCGCTGAATCTAAGAAAGACGGAAACTCCAAGTCTACTTATGCTGCTAAGAAAGATAGTGGCTCATCCAAAAGGAAAGATAGTAGATCATCCAAGGATAAAGAGAAGCAATCAAAGTCAAAAAATCACTGGCTTCTAAGAAGAGTAATCAATCTGCCAATCAGAATGTAGCCGACAATCCTACCCCTAAGGACCAGTCTGTGAAACTTGTTGATCAGCACCATGTCGACAGGGTGAATGATGAAATTCCCACAACTCCAGTTGCTACTTCTGCGGTTGTTACCACAGGACAAACTACCGCTGAAACTGATGCATGTACTATTGGCGACCATGTTGTTCAGATGCAATCTCCTATCCGCTCAAATGCTCAAACTGAGCCAATCTCTGCCTCAGCTGTTAACAATACAGTCTCAACTCTTCTTCAACTTCTCTCATTGAATGCTCTACCTCAAGCTTCTGCTAGCAATAGTTCCGTGGAGACTCAGGTGTTGTCCAATAAGTTAGCAGACTCTTTTGCTAAGTTGGTGTCCCAAGATGAAGGAGGTTCTAATACCCTTTATCTGGAATCCATGAGCAAGCTAAGTGAGCATGGATTAGCGCTGAAACCCCTTGAACTTACTACTGCCGTTTCTCAACTTACCCCTTACGAGCAGCAGCGCCATCATGGTATGCTACTGCCTCAGTCTTGTCTTTGATCTTTTCCTCCGGTACTTACTTTTCTAACTATTCCAACTTCATCTGTTGTGCAGGATTTCCAACGCAATCTTGGCGGGATTGTGCTGAATGCACAACTGCAACAAGAGCGTGATAATCTTCGCCAAATTAAGGTTTCACTGGAGGATCAAGTAGAGAAAGAGAAAAAAGGAATCTGCTCGGCTTTGTCACTACTACAGCAAGGAAAAAAAAGAACACAAAGAACTTAAAGGTTAGCCATTTTCTTCCTCCTTCCCTTAATAGTTTGCATTCCGCTGTTTCTTTCTTCCAATTTTTAGTCCCTGTCTATTATAAGGTCACCAACAACATCACGACGGTCAATTGAAGCGGGTTAAAACTGAGATTGATAAGCTGACTAGCGCTAATGCTAAGCAGCGTAATATGTTGCTCGATTCTGACCGGGATGTTAGATGGTACCGCCGAGAATTACGCCATGTCACTGACCTTAATGTAAATCTTGACCATCTTCTCAAAGTTTCTCAAACGGATGTGGAGTGGGCGAAAAGTGAGCTTGACAACGCTTCCCGCTGAGCTGAATTGGAGCGTAAAGCTAAGGAAAAGGCTATTGTGGACCATATGAAGATAACCACCCAACTGAAAGATAAGGAAGCCACTATTTCTCGCTTATCATCTACGCTAGTTTGTCGCACCGCTGAAAGAGATACCGCTCAAGATGAAATTCAGCATCATAAGGATTTCGCCCAAATCCATGGGGATCGTGCTAGGCAGCTAAGTGAAGAAAATAGTATCCTTAGACTCAAGATCAAACAAGCCATTGGTCCTTGTTCTGATCAAGAAGTTTTGAGTAAATTGGATGAAATAAGTGTTGCCAAAAAGGGCATTCATGAGTATGTTAACAGTCTAGAAGGTAGTTCCTTAGGATTTCACTTTCTGCCTACCCAAGTCCCAACTTATCTTTGCCTCAGCGTCTAAATTGTTTTCTTCTTGGTTTTCAGAGAAATACAAGGGTCTTGAGTCTCAACTAGAAGAACATGCCGCCACCCTAAAAGAACACGAAGGATGCGTCTCCAGAATTTCCCAGCTAGAAGAGCAAGTAAAAGAGCATAAATCATGTGGAGATGTACTTCATAAGCTGAGAACAGATCATTTGCAATGTACCGGTGTTGATGGTGGTTTTTGGCGAGGAGGTCACAAAAGTAATTTCGCATCAATTTCTGGCATCCTGGAATAGCTCGAGAAAAGGTATGAATTTATTTTATAGTAGGGATAATATATTTAAATTACCATTAGCTGTATTTTGATGTCTCACGACCCTAGCCTAGTAGCATGGTCCATATCCCTAGCCTATACGATAAAATACCTACGCATACGCGTTAACCTGGCCCATGCTCGAGCCAAACCTTAGGCCATTCACGCCACTAGCAAGAGGGGTGTACACGGCCACTTCTTGGCCTTAGGGGTATACACGGTCATCATCTTGGCCTATGGCCTAAGCCTAACCCCGCCAACACCTCACGCCATTTTTATTTCTTGGCCTATGGCCTAAGCCTAACCTCGCCAACACCTTGGCTTTCACTCTCGTGGCCTAGCTTAGCCCGCCATTAGCCTTGGCCATCTTCCTCTTGGCCTAAGCCTAACCCCGCCAACACCTTGGCTTTCACTTGCGTGGCCTAGCTTAACCCGCCATTAGCCTTGGCCTAATTATGGGTACCCATGCTATTGCCCTGGCCTAATCTTGGAGCTCCATGACTTTGCCTTGGCCAAATCTTGGAGGCCCAAAGTCAGGGCGCGGCTAAACTGTCATATACCTGCTTAGTATTTCACTGTTCGAGGTGCCCTTAGTAAACTGGCAGTTCCCCTTAGTAGTTGTCTCATTTATTTTTCTGTTATTTGTGGTCGGCTGACCATCGGATACTCGACACGTGTTAGTTGCTGAGTGATTCTGTTATCCTCAGCTGAGTGAGTCGATATATGTGGTCTGAGTCTGTATTTTTGATTCATTCGATTTTAATCTTATCAGAACTTTGTTCTTAGGCTGCATTTTGCAGAGGTTACCGGTTACTTATTCAGATTTGATTTCTCTCTTGTTGTGGTAACACAACAATTGGCTATCAGAGCTGACGATCCTGGTGTGAAGATGGGTGGATCCACTGTTCTTACCACTAAATATTTAACTGATAATTACAACAAACTTCAGGTGGAGGTAAACACATTAGCTCAACAGATGAAAGGATTGGTTACAAAAGAAGAGGTCAAAGGATTGGTTACTTTTGATCAGATGAAGGTGTTTATGAAGGGTCTATTTGAAGAATATCATAAAGATAAGCCAGATCCGGAAGAAGATGGTGATTCTGAATCTAACACCAAGAAGACTAGGGATGGGTGTATAGAGGGTGATGATGAAGAGAGTAATAAAAACAACGGAGGACCTAAAGAAGGTGGTGGATCTAAGTTCAGAGACAGTAACTATAACAACCGTATGCCTAAATTGGACTTTCCTCGATTTTCAGGTGAGAATCCTAAGCTTTGGGTACTGAAATGTGATCAGTTTTTTGTTCTTAACAATACCTTGGAGTCTCAGAAGGTGATGTTAGCTTCTATGCATCTAGAGGGCAAAGCAGCTAATTGGTGGACAAATTTTTCTTTACATATTTCTGATATTTCTTGGACTACCTTATCTGTGGGTGTTTGTGCTAGATTTGATAATCCAGCTAATGATAATGTTGTGGGATTGTTCAATAAATTGGTTCAGACTTCAACTGTGGATGAATTTTTTGAGCAGTTTGAGTCCTTGAAGGCTTTATTGTTGAGTAAGCATAAGGATCTTCCTGAACAATTTTTTATAGATAGCTTTATTGGAGGATTGAAAGAGGAAATTCAGAAGTCTGTACAAATGTTTAGCCCTACTACACTTATGCAGGCATTTTCTCTTGCTAAAATGCAAGAGCAAAACATCATTATCCAACATAAGATTTCTAAACCACCACCCAAATCCTTTGCCACCCACTTCACTTCCTATAGACCACCTAATCATTCCTCTTTTCCCCCAAAGCCATTACAAATCCCACCCTCCACTCCCAAATTTTCTCAATCTTCTCCAACAAAAATTAGCCCAACTTCTCTACCTGTCAGGAAGTTAACACATGAACAACTGAAGGCTAGAAGAGAGAAAGGCTTGTGTTATAATTGTGATGAAGTTTATAAACCTGGACATATGTGCAAGAGACAACAATTATTTCTTCTAGTCAGTGAAGAAGTACCTACAGAGAATTTAGAAGAAGAAGATGAATTGTTGTCTGATGAGAATGAAGCACCAGTGGAAACTGACATGGAAATTTCCTTACATGCTCTAACTGGTTGTATCACTGGTGACACCATCAGAATCCCTGGTACAATTAATAAGAAGGCTATTTCAATTTTGATTGATACTGGTAGTACTAACAGTTTCCTTGATTGTGAACTAGCTAAGGCCCTTAAATGTGAAGTTCAGCACACTCAGCAAATGCTAGTAACAGTGGCAAATGGAGCCAAAACAATAAGCAATGGAGTATGTGCCCAACTTCAGTGGACTATGCAAGGCCACAAATTCTGTGGTGATATTAGACTACTTCCATTAGGAGGCTGTGACATGGTTTTGGGTGCTGATTGGTTGAAGCAACTTGGAGATGTGTTATTCAATTTGGCTAAATTGAGCATTACATTTAAGCATAATGGGAGGAAAATTACTTTGACTGGTACTAAGAGTAAGCATTCTCTTAAAATGATCTCTGCTGGAGCTGTTAAAAATTTCTTCAAAAAACATACATATGGAATGGTTGGGCAACTATTTTCTGTTTCAGCAGTACCTTCTACTTCTTCCATCCTGAGATTTCTTCTCTACTTCAACAATATACTGATGTTTTTTCAGAACCTAAAACTTTACCCCCTCACAGACCTTTGGATCACCAAATTCATTTATTACCCAACTCTACTATTCCAAACATGAGACCATATAAATGCCCATATATTCAGAAATCCATCATTGAAAAATTGGTCCAAGAAATGCTTTCTAGTGGTGTCATACAACCTAGCCACTCACCTTTTGCTTCCCCAGTGTTATTAGTCAAGAAGAAGGATGACTCATGGAGGTTCTGTGTGGATTATAGAAATTTGAACAGTATTACCATTAAAGATAAATTTCCTATACCAGTCATAGATGAGTTGTTGGATGAGCTACGTGGTGCAGCAGTTTTCTCCAAGTTGGATTTAAGATCACGCTATCATCAGATAAGGGTACACCCCCCTGATATTCCAAAAACTGCCTTCAGAACTCATGAAGGGCATTATGAATTTAAGGTTATGCCATTTGGGCTTACTAATGCCCCTGCTACATTTCAGGCTTTGATGAATGACATTTTTCATCCATATTTGAGGAAATTTATTCTTGTATTCTTTGATGACATTCTTGTTTACAGTCCTGATTTGAAGACTCATCTAACTCATCTTCAACTCACCTTGGACCTTCTCCAACAACATCAACTTTCAGCAAAAATGTCTAAGTGTTGTTTTGGTCAAACAGAGTTGGAATATTTGGGACATATAGTCACTGCTGAAGGAGTTAAAGCTGACCCTGACAAGGTTGCTAGCATGGTGAATTGGCCACTTCCCACTAATATTAAGGAACTAAGAGGGTTCCTAGGACTTACTGGTTATTACAGGAAGTTTGTGCAGGGTTATGGACAGATCAGTAAACCATTATCTGATCTTCTTAAAAAGAATGCTTTTCATTGGTCAGATGCAGCTACTGCTTCTTTCAATTCTCTCAAGAAAGCTATGTCATCAGCACCAGTTCTAGCTCTGCCAGATTTCTCTAAACCTTTCACTGTGGAGACTGATGCTTCTGACAAAGGAATTGGTGATGTACTTATGCAAGAGGTTAGGCCAATAGCATTCTTTAGCCAAGCTTTAGGCCCAAGAGTTGCTGCACTGTCAACTTATGAGAAGGAGCTTTTGGCAATTGTCCAAGCAGTCACTAAGTGGAGGCATTACCTTCTTGGCCATCACTTCATTATCCAAACTGATCACCAAAGTATCAAGTTCTTTCTAGAACAAAAGGTAACTGCTGGATTACAACAAAAGTGGCTAATGAAGCTTCTTGAGTTTGACTATGAAATAAAATACAAAAGGGGGGTAGATAATAAAGTGGCTGATGCTTTGTCAAGATTTCCACATACTGCAGCATCATGTTCTCAAATAAGTACTTCCCTTCCTGCTTGGACTCAAGATGTCTTAGTTAGTTATTCTGAGGATCCTAAAGCTCAACAGCTTATAGCTGCTTTACTTTTATCTCCTGATGCCATACAACATTACAACTGTCAAGATGGAATTCTCAGATACAAAGGAAGACTGTATATTGGTGCAGGAAAAGATATCAAGCAGCAATTGCTTTCCTCTCTTCATTCTTCTGCTGTGGGTGGACATTCTGGCATACAGGCCACTTACATGAGAGCTAAGAGTTACTTTTATTGGCCTAATATGAAGAAAGACATCATCTCCTTTGTCTCTGCTTGTGATACATGCCAAATGAATAAAGGAGAACATATTCACACCCCAGGATTGTTACAGCCATTACAAGTCCCAGATCATGCTTGGCAACACATCTCTATGGACTTTATTGAAGGCCTACCTAATAGTGAAGGCAGAACAGTAGTGCTGGTGGTAGTTGACAGACTTACAAAATATAGCCACTTTATGGGCCTCAACCATCCTTATACTGCAGCTACTGTTGCCAGAGTATTCATTGATTAAGTATTTAAACTTCATGGCCTTCCTTCTTCTATTGTTTCTGACAGAGACAAGGTTTTCACTAGTAACTTCTGGCAAGATCTTTTTAAAGCATTGGGTACTGAATTGAAATTGAGCACAACTTACCACCCACAGACTGATGGCCAAACAGAGAGAGTCAATGCATGTTTAGAGAATTATTTGAGATGCATGACTGGTTTCCAACCTAAGAAGTGGTTCAAGTGGCTTGCTCTTGCTGAATGGTGGTACAACTCTTCTTTCCACACCAGTTTGAGGATGAGCCCCTTCCAAGCATTATATGGCTATCATCCACCTCATTTGGCATTCCCTGTTACTGTTACTACTTCTGTTGCTTCAGTGGAAGAATATATGCACAGAAGGGATTCAATGTTACAACTGTTGAAGGATTCTCTTCATAAAGCTCAAGATAGAATGAAACTTTATGCTGACCAGAGTAGGACTGAGAGGGAATTTGGTGTTGGTGATTGGGTCTTCCTGAAGCTCCAACCCTACAGGCAAACTTCTCTTGCTCTGAGAAAGAACTTCAAGTTATCAGCCAAATATTATGGACCATTCCAGATCACTCACAAGATTGGCTCTGTGGCTTACAAGCTTGCTCTTCCTGCTACAGCTAGGATTCATCATGTTTTTCATGTTTCTCAACTTAAGAGGAAGATTGGCTCCACTCACACTCCACTGCCAAGATTACTACTAGTGGACCATGAAGGTCAGGTGATTGTGGTCCCTGCTAGAGTTTTAGAAGAGAGGACAATCTTAAGGAACCACCAACAGGTGCATCAATGGCTCATTTTATGGACTAATGCTACTGAAGAAAATGCCACTTGGGAAGATAGTGACAACATCAAAGCCCATTTTCCAGCTTTTCATCCTTGGGGACAAGGATTGTTTGGAGAGGGAGGCATTGTCATATACCTGCTTAGTATTTCACTGTTCGAGGTGCCCTTAGTAAACTGGCAGTTCCCCTTAGTAGTTGTCTCATTTATTTTTCTGTTATTTGTGGTCGGCTGACCATCGGATACTCGACACGTGTTAGTTGCTGAGTGATTCTGTTATCCTCAGCTGAGTGAGTCGATATATGTGGTCTGAGTCTGTATTTTTGATTCATTCGATTTTAATCTTATCAGAACTTTGTTCTTAGGCTGCATTTTGCAGAGGTTACCGGTTACTTATTCAGATTTGATTTCTCTCTTGTTGTGGTAACACAACATAAACCTTGGGGGCCTTACGGTTTTCCCCTGCTTGTGCTCACGGAGAGCCATGGTATTTTCTTCTCTCACGGGCTCTAGTTGCCCCCTTGGGACTAGAATATATTCTTCTCTAGCCTCCCCTCTATTTATGGGTCCCACTGATCCAAATCCTAGAGGATTATGGATTTTATTTAGTCCATAATAATCTAGTTTCCTAATCAAGGAAACCTGACAGCTCACGTATTTCCTCATGGCGTGATTTTTACAGCCCAATCCGTGAGGAATTAGGGGGTGCTTCCTTCACGAAATATTTTCCTCTGTGAGTTCCCTATAACATACTAAAAATTCAGAATTTTATCTAATATGGTCTGGCCTGGGTGATTTTATTAATGGACAACATGCAAACTGTCCAGAAATCTGAAAATAACATAAATGTTATGGCTTATCCTTTGCGCCTTATACCTAACTTCTCAATAAGATTATTATACCATGCAATATGGTTTATTATGATTATTATGGCCTATCTTTAGGTCTTGTATTGGCAATGCTTATGCATTCTTGATGATGGCTACGCTGTGATAGCATCATTCGTCTGTTTTTCCTGATTATGGACTTGCTTCTATAAATCAGTGCTATAATTCTTAATTATGGCTCATGGCTATGACCTATATTATTTTAGACATTCATATGTCTTCATTACTCAGAGAATTGGTGCATTACATGCCACAAGCCAATTTCTCATATTTATGGCAAACTGAAAGTCGTACTTATTTGACTGTTGCCACAGAGAGTTGCTGAAATCCTCTCAGTCTAATTGGCGATTGCATAGCTCAATCCTTAGACTTACCTTATCTTATCTAATGGCGGTTGCTAGCTCAACCCTTAGATTTATCTCATTGGTTTAAATGGCGATTGCCCGGCTCAATCCTTAAACCAAGTCTCAAAGAGATATTCAAAGCTTATCGCTTAATCTCTATCTTATCGCAAAGTCCTAAATTCACCAGTAATTGGTACGACTTGCACTTAGTCATCTTTGACTTAACAAATATTTAACAAATCTTACGAGAATCAAGTAAGTTACATGGGGGGATATTCTTTAGGGTTTTGGTTTGGCGGTCTACGGCACGAGTGATTGCAACGGCTCAATCACTTAACGAGAAAGAAAGCTAAGTCGTGTGAACGTTGCTGAAAAGAGGGGATAAGAAAGTGGGCGGTTCATTCTTCCCTAATATTAGGCGCAAGACTTGCCCCACTTACTCCAGACTCCCACTCTTCCACTTCTTACGAGATCAGTTGAATTCTATTGCTATAAATAGGTCACTCGACCAGTTTGGAAATATAACAACAAGAACAGACAAGTTCAACAGTTTAATTCAGTGCAAGTTCAATCAATCAATCTCATCGATAATTGATTAACTCTTCTCATTCAGCATTTAATATCTAGTGAGAACTGAATATCCAATCTTCTTTAGCAATTCAATCATCAACATCACAGAAAATCATAGCAATTCTCTGATCTCATCTTTCTCTGCTTCCCTCCCTAAACCAACCCTATATCCTCTTCTTGTAACTGAAGCAATACTCGAACGGCCATTTCTTGGTTTAGGCGAGTCTTGTTCGATCTTGACCTCTCGAATTCATCACAATCTTTTATTACATCATCACACTTCATACTTTACCCCTCAGATTCTCTTTATTGTTTTACACCTAAAACAACCGGCAAGATCACCAATCTGGAGAATGAAGTTAAAATTTTCCAAGATTACAAGAAGAAATATGATGCCGAATTTCCAAGTCAAGCAAACTTCAAAAGATGCATGACTCTCTCCAATCTGAACTAAGCCTTGCCAAGAAATCTGCTCAAACACAAGAAGAGAATTATGCCGCCGATGTGAGGATGAGCGGTTTTCTCGCTACTCAAATGTTCCTGGCTACGTTTTGCCCTGAGCATAATATAGATATTCCAGCGGCATATGGTCCTGACCGCCTTCCTCCTGGCATGGAAGATGCTCCTGCCGCTGCTGAGAACAAGAATAGCGCCGAAGATACTGTTCATATAGATAGCGGGTCAGATTCTGGAGAAGAAGATGAAAGTGATGAAGAAGAAGACACTGGAGGTGACGAAGATTTGCATCCAAAAGGCGGAAATTCCCATCAGGATGATGGCAATGTTAATGATGGTCAGAATGCCTCTGAAAATCAGGACCAAAGCGTCGATCAAACTGCCAAAGGAAAAGGCGCAAATACCGTTAAAGATTAAAACAAAGACGACAATACCTCCTGATTTGCAAGTAATCAAGGATGATTCATTCTCCAGCCATCACATGTAATTCTAACAGCTTTTTGTTCTAGGTTTTCTTGCTTATGACTATCATGTAATGTGTTTATTTCTTCAACTCTTTTGTTATGAGATTTTGATGAATATATGTTTTTCTGTATGTGCACGCTATTAGTCATTTGAGTTTTTCCTTCTTCTTTATGTCGCTGTTATAATCAAATCCTTTTTAGTTTCAATGATGGGCTGACGGTATCTTGCTAACCACATCAAATACAATTTTTACTTTGCTTTTCCTTTTACCGCCGGAATAATCAAATCCACTTGGTTTCAATGATAAGCTGACAGCTTCTTTCCAATCCACATCACACCCTTACGTTATACATTGTTACTTGTGCCCGTCGGCGATCTATTATAAGTGGTTGGTTAACCGAGAGCCGTCCCTACAGGGAGTTCTCTTGGAGTTTTATATTATTTCTGCCATCACTTACAGATCAACAAGTAACACGTAAGGAATTACAGTTCGAGTGGTCAGATTCGCTGTTATTCAAAGTTATTATCACTGAAATCCAAAATGTTTTGTTATGCTTCAGCGTATAATTTTCTTGGCAATTTTGCCTCAGTATATGGCTATTGAGCCTTGTAATTTTCTTGGCAATTTTGCCTCAGCGT